>VDFB02389708.1:0-28128 GCA_007258455.2 Sequoia sempervirens
TTATACGTACCTTTTTATCTCTTAAACCATATGCTAAATCAATTTCCCTTTGTGTAACATTGGAATCTCCATTACGATGAGCTTCTTTAACCAATGAAGCCACACCTTCCCATGTTAATGCACGACCAGATTGTTGACATGGTTCAATCCATACCATCATCCAATCAAGATTTTTTGCGACGTACAAATGTAGTGCATCCCACTCTTGACCAATTGTATCAAAAAAAATTGAAATTCACAAACGATGTATAATTAGTTAAATACCACAGTATACGGCCTTAATTTATAATTGATGTATATTGAAGCTTAAAAATTAAATAAGTACAATATACATAAAAACCATATGTAAAATGTATTCCAATTAATCTCCATGACCATCTTATAATTACCTCTCACTTTCCTCAATCTACCTTTCCCCATTAGGTCTATTTGGTGCCTGAGTCGAAGTTGAAGGAGAAGATCTTGAGTGCCATTCATGACACACCTCTAGCAGGGTATCCAAGGTTTTTGAAAACCTACAGGTAGGTGAGGGAGAGATTCTCATCGAAGGGTCTCAAGGATGATGTCTTGCAGCATGTTAGACTGTATGACTTGTCAACAAAACAAGTCTGAGCAGACTTTTTCAGCAGGGTTGCTTCAACCATTGCCTATTCCTGAGCAGAGATGGTCCCCTTCGAATTTGTTAATGGAGTGGGATCCCAAATGCGATCTACATGGATCTTTGTTGCAAACTTAGGAAGATATTCACTAATGTACACCATGGTCTAGTATACCATATATCCCTCCACCATAGAACCCTCAGGATGTGCTCTTTGTCTAACCAAAGCCTTTAAAAATTTCAAGTGCCTCAACCATCACATTGACCTTGTGTGTATGGTCCACACAATTCAATCTCCCTCAGCAATTGTATGAGAATTTCTTGTGCATTGAAAAATGTCGAAGGTGAGCCACTTGCATTTCACACATTAGATGAGATTTTTCTCTTCCAAACAGATTTATATCTTCTTTATGGTTCTTTAGATGACAGCCATCTACAAGTGATTCAAGGCGAAAAATATATTAACAATATTTAACAAAAATATACAGTATATTACATAACAAATAAAACAAATAGAAATTATAAGATGTATACAACAAATTGAACAAATATCGCTACTTACATCATGTATTTTCCAAGATAATATATAACTTGCTTGACATTGTTGTCGAAGTTGTCTGGGAGAGATAGAGGTAGAACGTACTGCAACAATTATAAAATGATCTTTTCATTATTTTTCCAAAAGTAGTAAACACAATACATTGAAAAGTACATGCATTATACAAGTGTATATAATATACGAGAATAATTACCTTAATGAAGATATGCCAATCGTTTTCATCCTAACCCAAATTCTTTGTTATTATGTGTGTTTATGTTAAAATCACATGGAAATCCCGAATTTTAAGTATGAATTATTTTATAGCATTGCTTTGTTGCTCTTTGTTAATAGCAGGAAGGGCACTTATATTAATTTGGTCTCAGGTCACTATTTAATTGAATGACATTTTTCATTGCATGATTGGCTTCCTGAATGTCACTACAAATTTTTACAATTTTTTCTTTGTCATGTCTTCCATCCAATATTTTCCATAACGTTTCTGTTATATTCTTTCGAATATGCATTGTATCAAACAAATGCACAACTTGTAGCTGCTCATAGTAGGGCAACCTACTAAATTGTCTGGGATAACTTTTAAGTCCCTGTGGAAGCCGACCATTAATGCCTTGGCGACCTTCATGAAGCATATAAGTTAAACAAATTAACAACGACAATCATTGTCAATTACAACATGAGTAAACACAACACAATATAAAAATATAAATTCAAAACATATCATATATGATAGATAAACAATTTGATCCAATGTATAACCTTGACGATTAATTCTATTATATTCCAACTTCCATATAGGTGAGGTGTCATTCTTCATGGTTTTGATGTAGTCTCTTCTTTCCCATTGAAAAGATGTTTTTCAATAGTTCGATACTTATAATTTCTATGGAGGAAGTTCCTATACTCATCAAACACCTGCTTTCCTAAAACTTGTTGAGCAATGAGATTCATCTTTGGACCACAAATTGGACATGCAAATTTTTCCTTTGTTTGAAGACACCAAGATCATATATAATTGGATTAAATATGTCAATTTTATAATTATATATAATGAATAGATTATTTTAAAACATGCATGATATCTACTTCATCAAATTAAATATTTTTTTAAAGTCACGGTTGAGCGTTATAACATACCACAAAATGTGTATTTCTGGGGCATCATGAATTGTCCATTTTACAGCATTGCATGGAATTGAAATTGTCTTTGTCTACCGGATACAGAGGCGTCATATAGTGACACCATTCCATAACTGGTAACTCATCAATAAGAATTTCGATATATACATTCATATCTTTAGCAGGTACTTTACCTAATTGAATGAACATAAACATTACATAATTATTATAACCATTTCTTTTAATATATATAAATTAATGTACATGACTATTGAATGAAAAAATATAAGTCATTATGCAACAAAATAAAACAAATAGAGATAATCTTTGCGTTAAAAGAAATTTGCGTGTGAAACACCTAGAACAATCATTGACAACATTATGTGCTCCCCCTTTATTGACATCCATGGAGGAATGTTATTGTTGATAACAAAAATAGGCCACACTGAGTAAATAGATCTCAACTCTCCAAATGGATTGACACGTCCACTCCCAATGAAAGCCTGAGATTACGAGGTTCTTCTTTAAAGTGTGGCCATTTTTCCTCCATGTCCCAAAATGCAGAACCATCTGCAGGCATTCGAAGAATGTCATCTCCACTTCTATTCCGTGCATGGTAATCCATAAATTGCGCTAAGCTTTCGCACCTAAATAATCATTGCAAATGTGGAATAATGGGACTATAACGAAGAACCTTGCGAGGCACCTTTTTTGTTAGTTTATTTGTTCGATATCTACTGATATGACATTCTGGGAAATCTGTTGCAAATTCATGTTGTTTATGATATATAATATGATCATTGGGACATGCATCTATTGCTTGATACTCCATTCTGATATCTTTCATAATGGCAGATAAATCTCGGTATGAGTGAGGTAAAATATTTGATGGTGATAACAAAAATTCACCAATCAATCTACAACAAAAAACAATTTGTTAATATAAAGAATATTAATGGTACATATATCATCCTTTATTTACTAGTGATGAAATAACAACAATTAAACTAGATGAAAAAAGATGACATATATGACATACCTTAACATCCGTGAGATTGCTATGTTCGATAAACCATTCATAACCTTCAAGTTCAATAGCAACAATACAGCAGAGAGAAGAGTTGTTTGGGAGCCTTTATAAAGGGGCTTGTATGCCTTCTCAAGTACAAGTAAATCATGAACATCATCAAAGTCATCTCGATCATCATGATCAACTCTACCACTAAATGTGTCACGGATCAATGTATTTGTACCATCATCTTCAACTGTGTTTTCTGGCGCATGATCATCTTCTTCAATAGGATCATTAACTTCAACTTCGATATTCACAGCTCCATGTTCGTCCGCTTGCAAAACCACATTCTCTGGGCCGTGATAATCCATATCATCTGCCCTAGGGTGCCCCACCTTTATAATAATGATAGACATAAATAAACCATGATCATGATCAAGTGATTATATATATATATATATATATATATAAAATGTTAAAATGATATAAACATTTACAAATTCAATCAATATAAACACATATAATGAACAACTTACCAATGGACGATAATCATGCCCCGTTCAATGTGACCACATGTTTTCCTACAATGTTTCTCGATTCTTACGTGATTAAAATTTGCATACCGTTTTAAGCCCTTGCAATTATTGCAAGGACAATAACATTTTCCATCACCCTTTCTTTTCAATCTAGCCACAATCTATCAAATGTCTCTTCATTTTGTTCTAGACTAATATTATCTGACATGATTTTTCCTTACCAAGCTTGACTATTTAGATCTTCAAAAAATATCAAACTCACACTCCAATAATTTTTATTCATAGGCAGACAACATAATCTAATAATTCTGATATTTTACACCAAAAAAATTGGCATGCAATAACTCCTGCAAAGAAGATAGTCTGAAGTTAATCCCAAAAACACTTTAAAATGCTAATTCCAAAACTTATTATTCACAGTTTTACTATGATTTCCAACGTTAAGACTCCTAAAATCAGAATATTGAACTTGATGCATAGAGCTTCCTACAACGATGGAGGTAGTGAGCTAGTAAGAACAAGTGACCCATTCCTTAGGAGCAACAAGTTAGAATCATCATTGCTAATGTCAATATAGATTTATCCTTTTAGTTAAAGATGCAATGTGTCACTTCTTATGATGAGCTTATCCCTAGAGCCCTCAACATTGAGAGAGCCCTAATCGCTGAGAAGCACACACTAGTAAATTTGGAAAATAAATGACTAGGTGACTAAAACTTTAGTCACAACAACTAAAATGACTAAATTTTGTTCATTTTTGCAACTCAACTATAAATGAGTAAATAAATTACTAGTTTGGTCATTGATTAAAATTATTTAGTCACACAAATAAAAATGACTAAATAGTTAGTCGTTACTATTTAGTCACAATCATTTAGTCATCGATTAAGGAATCAAGAATATAGCCGCCAAAATACTCTAAAACTTTAATAAACATACCCTAAAACTTTTTGTCCAAAATCTTATTCGGTAAGTAGCCCACTTAAGAATGGAGTTTTTAAAACATTAAACATGCTCTAAAACCTTCGTCAAAACATTATTTTCAAGCATAGACCGCCAAAATGGAGAAATGTTTTAAAGTAAAGAATGAAAACGGTGGGAGATGTGTGTGAAAGGAGGAGCGGTTCATTCTTTGCTTATCTCATTCCTCTTCTCAACAAATCTTACATTGTTCCTTTACTATTTGTAATCTAGGTATTTAGCAGCATATATTTGCATAATCTCAAATTCCTTGAGGAGAGTTTTGGAAGTATCAATGTATCCTATATAGGGTTTAGAATTATTTCTTTTAATTAAAAAAATAAATAAATGATGTATTTCCCTGTAATTAGATAATGTGGAGATCTCCTAAATCTGCCCCAGCACACTATCCTCTTTGGCACTGTATTCATTACTCCATCTACTAGGGTTTTTAATGTGACATCTTTAATATCTTCATGACCGTGGCTTTTAAATAGATCTCAGTATTTGCTTTAATCATTTTCATAGTAACCCTTGAGTTCCATAATCCACCTTCAATCTCTTCTAAGAACGGTGTCTTAAGCTAGATTGCATAGTATGCATATAAAGCAAGTCCTTCGTACTTGCCATTGTTCCAAACCACCACTCACTGCCTTGCTTAAAATGTTTCCTCCATAAGCACAATAGCATGTTTTAAAATAATGGTTGTTGGTGATTGACCATTAAGGTCACCACTTTCATCAAGATACAATGAGATTTTTGTCTTCAAACTCAAGGCATTATGCAAGATAACATTGTGAATTGTTTGTTGTGTAGGATTTGATTTTCTTGCACATTTACTGCTTTGCTAACTTCCTTTAAGACTGGGTATTGCACCCTCAGCTGCAATCTCAAACAACTCACTCACTATCACTTAAAGATTCCTTTCATGAGCATCCTTCTATAAAATCAAACTATGCCCTATAGACTGCCTACTTACTACGGGGGACTCATTGTTTCATGGTATTGTAGTTCTTAAGATCCTTCAACCTTATTGACACTACTTCTGATCCACACAAGGTATTATTCACTATTCTCCCATCTTTGATGAGTCTCAAAGCTCTTGCTCAAACATACAATCCATTGCCTCCATTATACATTGTGGCTAAGAAGAAACATTGAACCTATGATTACCACCGTTACTTCATTTGGATAGTCATTCCCTAATTGCATTTGCCTTGTCTAACACTACCAAAAGTATTTGAAAAACCCTTAAGGTCAATAAGGGGGTAAGGAAACTCATTGTTAAAATCTCCACTTTACTATGCAAGGTTTGAGCTTTATTATCTTGTCACTGCTTAGCCTCTTTTTGACTGTCACATCTCAAGTGACTGTCATTCTTCTTACCATAGATTGCATTTACAACTTTCACTAAGCTACATAGTGTGCTTTTTATTGGCTACAATCTTTAGATTGTAAGATTTTGTTATTAGCTACAAATGTCTCAATCTTTCTGGTATTGCAGCCTCACTAATCTTCTAGAGTTATGGTTTATGTTTCTACGAAGGCCTAGGGTTTGTGCCTTAGTCATGCTCTTACCAATGCTTCTGTTGGTAATAAAAAAACAACCTTAAATCTTGGGCCAAAAAATTAGCTGTCTTGACAAGGTTGTGGTATGATCTTGGATTGTATCCTAGAGTGTGTGGGAAGCTTGTGTTTGATCATTAAGGTAGGTAAACCTGATCAGGGAAATGTATCCTATATAGCATGGTTCTTTCTTTAATACTTTCCATAATGGTTATTAGAAGATCACATTATTATAGTTTGCGGTAACCCAAGATTGCATTCAAGTATGTAACAAACTTGGTTTGTAGTTTAAGCTATACACTTTTAAGTAACATTCATAAGGTTTAGAAAATCTTGATCACTTTCTAGAATAGCCCATTAAACATGGGTTGTGCTTGAATGCACTACATAATTGATATAACACAACCACTTTTCATATCAACCAGAGTTATAGGCTCTTTATTGCAGCAAGAGGTAATCACTCTTCGATCATGCTATAATTACATCCTAACACATTAAACTTGAGACAACCTGAATGCACCCAATGATGATTGAAACCTACATTATACAACATGAATTAACTACATTATATGAGTGCCTCCATTTCTATCACAACATAGCCACATTAAACTTGGGTCACACATGAATACATCTTGTATTTGTTATAGCACAACTGTGCCACATGACCAATAGAGTTATGGATTACATAATTATAGTCACAAGAATTTGTTGTAGTTTGTGATCTTATGGTGATTCACACAACAAAACTCTGGACATGAAATTCTCAAAAACCTAAACCTCTAAAAATAAAATTTGATGAGATGTTGCTTTAAAATGTGATTTTCAAACCTGGAACTACAAACCTAACTCCACAATTGAATTCTGCAAAAAGAAAATGACTACCCTCAACCTAGCAATATCTTCACGTTTTTTAAGTTTTCCCAAGAGAAAATCGTCCTTAGTTCTCCACAAACTGTCTCAAGTAGAGCAAAACACTGTCGCAATAAATCAGCGAACTCACTTTTCTTTATGTCGGCCACAATTTGATTTTTTTCTTATTTTTCATGTTTGTTGAAATTTTGACGAAACTGATAGTCGATATTTCGATGAAACCCAAGTTCGTCGAAATTTCGATGAACGTCGGGGATAAACTTTTAAAATTTTGAAAATTACACATCAAATTTTACAAGCACCCGACGATACATCAAACTATACATTTTTCGTTGGATTTTGCAGTCAAATGAGTTAGTGAGGGGTAGGTCATCACTTCTATGAGTCTTTCTTATCCTAGCACAATCCTCCTCACTTTTCTGTAGGTTTATCTTGGTCAGAGCCTACATGTTTAAGTCAAAACACTCAATGATAGCTTTTTTGGTTACTTCTAACAATACTATGTCGTTTGGAAACCTTAATATTTTGGTAGTCGAGTGATAGTGTTTGGCTAACAATCTGATAAATTCTACATCAACAAAAACATTTGGGACAATCAACCTTGCTAAATCCAACATCCAAGGGTTTGACACTGGAATCTTCTCATTTCTCTTACTGTAAAAATACCAAAATAGGTCCCATCCAAATTTGGGAATTAGGGCATCCCTACAACTTTGTGCGGTGTCCACGAGAAAATTCTTATTACCCTCTTTAGTAGACCCTAGAAGTATATCTAATATGGATTGATAGACTGGTCTCTTCTTTATTTCATCTTTAATTTTAGGCTGACTTTCTTTTACTTCTGATTGTTTTCTTTTAGGAGGCATGTTTCAATTTTCTCTACTATGGCTTCAAATGACAAAACCTTGAAAGATTTTTTATATTAATAGAGCTCTTTCAGAGAGTTTTTTTGCACTTACCCGAGTATTTGATGCTTGCAGGACTTCTTCTTCTTCTACCCTTAGCTCCTTCCATGCTAGTGCACTGCAATTGAGTGTGGTATTAGGAAAAATCACTTGTCTTTGGATGGCGTGGTATTCAGTCATATCAATTTTAATGCCAACTCTTCATAAAATAATTTCATAGCAAGCTCAAATCCTTGCATTTAATTTTTACATTGTGCGTTGGGGTGGCTGATGTGATTTTTTGCATTTATTACCTCAATTTGTAATGATTATCGTACTATCGTCGTCTCTTATTATACTCGTTGCGGTATGGCAGTGTTTTTCCCTTCCCTTCTACTATTTACCACACTACCACCTTGCTTAAGACATTTTACTGCGGGGTTGCCATGTATACCACTCTACTGCAACCATATTATCCACCTCATGCGGTACTACGGTGTCCAGTTTTCTTCCAATGCTTACAACTCTACCGCCTTGCTCAGACTTCTTGATGCGGGGTTGTGGTGTATACCACTCTACCACATATGTTGCTCAACCTCCTGACGGTATAGCGGTGTATGCTTTATCTTCTTCTTGTTTACTGCCTTACCGCACTCCTTTGAATCACCTTATGCGGGATGGCGGTAGGTACCGCATTACTGCATTACCTTATAATTCTCCCTGTGGGGTGGCGGTGAGTATCACTTTACCTCGCAAGATATATAATCTCTTGGTGGTATGGCGGTAAAGGCTTATTTCTCAACTTAGAAGCCGCCACTCGCGTTGCCTTTATTTTGATGTTGCGGTACTATGGTAAAGGAAAAATTTGCTTTGTTTATGATTATCTGGAGGAATAAATGGGTATATACAAAGGGAATGTTGGTGATAGTATGGATCTTTTCACACAATTTTTTTCATTTCATGTTAAATACAATGAAAATATTAGGTTGAAGGATTAGGGTATAGGTTTGAGGGTATATGGTTGAAGGATTAGGTTGAGGTTCCAATGTATAGGGTAGAGGGTATACAGGTTGAGGGTTTAGGGTTTAAGGGTTGAGGGCTGAGGGATTAAGGGTTGAGGGTTTAAGGTTGAGGGTAGAGGATTGAGGGTATAGGGTTGAGGGTCCAATGTATAGGGTAGAGGGTATAGGGGTTGATGGATTAGGGTTTAGGGTTGAGGAGGTAGAGGGTAGAGGGTAGGATTGGGGTTTAACTAGGCGTTGGGCATTAGGGTTGAGGTTGTGAGGGATTAGGGTAGAAGGGGTTTACTTGGGTTTAATGGTTTAGGGAGGTTGAGGTTGAGGGATGTAGAGGGTATTAGGTTGAGGGTTGAGGGTACAGACCAGTTTAAGGGTTTAGGGTTTAAGGGTTGAGGGTTGAGGGTTTAGGGTTTATAAGTGTTTAAGGGTTTAAGGGTTAATGGTTTAGGTTTAAGGGCTGAGGGTTGAGGGTTTAGGGTTTAGGGTTGACTATTTAAGGATTTAAGGGTTGATGGTTTAGGGTTGAGGGATTAGGGTAGGGAGGGAGGGATGGATGGAGTGAGAGATATGGAGGGAGAAGTGAGATAGAGAGGAGAGAAGAGGAGGGAGGGATAGAGATATATGAGGGTTGAGGACCCAATGTATAGGTGTAGAGGGTTGAGAATTGAGGGTATAGAGTTGAGGACCTATAGGGTTGATGGTTTAGGGTATTGAGTTGAGGGTATAGGGTTGAGGGATTAGGGTTGATGGTAGAGGGTAGAATATTTAACTAGGGTTTAGGGTTTATGGTTTAAGGGTTTAGGGTTGATAGTTAAGGGTTGAGGGTAGAGAATTTAGGGTATAGGTTTGAGGGTATATGGTTGAAGGATTAGGGTTGAGGGTCTAATGTATAGGGTAGAGGGTATAGGGGTTGAGGGTTTAGGATTTAAGGTTGAGGGTTGAGGGATTAGGGTTGAGGGTTGAGGGTTGAGGGATCTAATTTTAATGCAAGTGAAATGGAGGAATGCAATTGAAGGCTAATGATATTGGGTAAAGGAAAAATTTGTTTAGTTTATGATTATTTGGAGGAATAAATGGGTATATACAAGGGGAATGTTGGTGACATTATGGATCTTATCACACAATTTTTTGCATTCCATGTTAAATACAATGAAAAGATTAGGTTGAAGGATTAGGGTATAGGTTTGAGGGTATAATATGGTTGAAGGATTAGGTTGAGGTTCCAATGTATAGGGTAGAGGTTATACGGGTTGAGGGTTTAGGTTTTAAGGGTTAAGGGTTGAGGGATTAAGGGTTGAGGGTTGAGAATTGAGGGTTGAGGGTTTAATGTAAAGGGTAGAGGGTTTAAGGGTTGAGGGTTTAAGGTTGAGGGTAGAGGATTGAGGGTATAGGGTTGAGGGTCCAATGTATAGGATAAAGGGTATAGGGGTTGAGGGATTAGGGTTTAAGGGTTGAGGGTTGAGGGTTGAGGGACGTAGAGGGTATTAGGTTGAGGGTAGAGGGTAGAGGCCAATTTAAGGGTTTAGGGTTTAAGGGCTCAGGGTTTAGAGTTTAGGGTTTATAGGGTTGAGTGTTTAAGGGTTTAAGGGTTGATGTTTTAGGGTTTAACGGCTGAGGGCTAAGGGTTTAGGGTTTAGGGTTGAGTGTTTAAGGGTTTAAGGGTTGAGGGATTAGGGTAGAGAGGGTTGAGGGATGGATGGACGAGAGATATGGAGGGATAAGTGAGATAGAGAGGAGAGAAGAGGAGGGAGGGATAGAGATATATGAGGGTTGAGGATCCAATTTATAGGCGTAGAGGGTTGAGAATTGAGGGTATAGAGTTGAGGACCTATAGGGTTGATGGTTTAGGGTATTGGGTTGAGGGTATAGGTTTGAGGGATTAGGGTTCAGGATAGAGGGTAGAAGGTTTAACTAGGCTTTAGGGTTTAGGATTGATGGTTAAGGTTTGAGGGTAGAGCATTTAGGTTATAGGTTTGAGGGTATATGTTTGAAGGATTAGGGTTGAGGGTCTAATGTATAGGGTAGAGGGTGTAGGGGTTGAGGGTTTAGGGTTTAAGGTTGAGGGTTGAGGGATTAGGGTTGAGGATTGAGGGTTGAGGGATCTAATTTTGATGCAAGTGAAATGTAGGCATGCAATTGAAGGCCAGTGATATTGGGGAAGGATTTTTTGTGCTAAAACCCCTAATCCCTTAACCATTAATCCCTACTAGATCAAAATATTTAGGCACTCAATTAGGCATTAAATTAGGCACTAAAGTAAGCTCTAAAATAGGCGTTAAATTCAACGTTAAATTAGGTGCTAATGTAGGTGCTAATTTGGGCACTAATTTAGTTGCTAATTTGCAACTCATTTAGCATCGACTAATTCTGATTGGAGCAAAAAATGCCAAAAATAGCGCCATTCTAATAAATAGAGCCAAAGCTTTCAAAAATTTGGAGAAAAATACATTAAAATAGTGGGTGGAAGTATAAACGAAGCAAAAAAGGGAGCTAATCACAGGGATTTTTTATAGTGTCTCAAAGATTCAATCCCTTTGTCTCCTGAAAAACCTGCCCCCAAAGACCCAACACTAGTGGAAAGCTCAACTGGAATTCCTTCCTCATTGGCCAAGTCCTCTAAAGCATCAAACCGATTAAAACCCCCATCATACTACCTGTCCTTTAGGGTTCTTTTCAAACCTCTCTTATTATTATGGGGCTTTACTGGGATGAAATCCTCTTTGTCTGCACCATCAACAACCATAGGAGCCTTCCCTTTGTCATTCTTAAGATCCGAACTAGGAAAATAACTAACTACCCCAGTCGTTCGATTGAGTTGAGGGAAATTTATTTGCAAATTTCCATACTCATGGCAAAAACGACATATGAAGGGAAGGGTTTCATAGTCCAACTATTGGACCCAAGAACCTAAACCAAGACATAATTCCAACGAATTTGGAAAAGGGTTATTTAAATCTATTTCAACACAAACATGGGCATAAGAAAGAAACTTTTGATCCAAAGTTTGTTGAGCCGAACCAACTGACTTTCCAAGCAATAGAGCAATCATATAGAGGATATCAATGTGCCAAAACTCTAGCAGGAGATGAGGTAGATGAACCTAGATGAGAACCTGTGTAGGAAGCTCCTCTGCCGAGTTGAAGCCCACATGCTAGGGTTTCATGAAAAGTCCAACCTGGTTAAAGAAATACGGTTTGACTTCAAATGCTTTGTTTCGATCTAATATGCATGAAAACATGACAGTGAAATAATTGTTGGTAGCCACCTTACTTTCCATATCACCCTCAGGATTCCAAACCTTTTGGGCCCAAGATTCCAAGGTAGTCAATGCGATGTGAATCCCCATGAATTTATAAATTAGTGCATGATTGCTCCAATAGGCCACATCTTTTGCAACTAACTCTAGTTGAATCACCAAAATGGGACGCTCAAGACATCTCTCCAAACAACGATTCACTTTTTTTAACCTGGGAAAACCTCTCGAAGAAGAAGAATCATCTCCAACCAAAATATTACTATGAATCTCCATAATTTTTCCATGCAAAGAAGGTGATGGATCAACACGATCCATCCCACTATAGACAACAAAAACAACAATAGCCCCAACCCTCACCCGATAGAAGAAATAATAGAAAAAAAAACCCTCGAGAGCAAATAGAAATCCTCCCACACAACAAAAACCCCTCACTCCCCACTCCATGCCACCTCCAAATCAACCCTCACCTCCACACAAGCATGCACGAGAAAGAGAGCCTTCATGCAGGCATTGACTTGCACTCAGCCACGCAGTAGCACCCATGTTCTCCCAACGCCATTTAGTTCCCCTCAAGTTTTTTCATGCATATTTTTTTTTACATCAATTAATTCACTTTATCAAAATTAATTTGATTAAATAATAATTTGTATTTAATGATTTAAATAAATTATTTCTTCATAAATATTCAAAACAATAAAATAAATTTATTATCCACAAACAATTTAATAAAAAATTAGTAAAAAGTTCACAATAAATCAAATTAGTTAACTCAATTATCACAATAGTTAATAATTATCAAGTTAAATCAAAATTTGAAAGGTAAAAATTAGATAACAAATCAAATTAAATTAGTTAACTCATTGATAAAAATAAATAAATAATTTCATTAAATAAATAAATGGTTAATTAACTAATAATTGTTGCCACATCTTCATATCCACTCCACTTTTAATGGGATAAACTTATGATTTGAGATCAAATCCTAACCATTTCAACCTCTTCAAAATTTAATAAATTGAGATTGAATCTCTCATCCTAAAGGACTTGATATCGGCTTTGAACAAGTATATGTTGAACAAGTGAACAACAAATATTCAAGCATTAAAATCAAGATCATATCCACTTCAAGGTCTTTCTAAAGTTTTCACAACATTAAAATAAATAATTTTAATTATTGTTGTGAAATATTAGCATTGTTTTAATTATATTCATACAAACTATATAATAAAACCAATACATGACAAAATGAGCAATATCAAGTTAATTAGAGCACCTACAACACCCCAACCTAACAAAAATCACCTTATAAGAAACAATACAACTCTAAATTCTTTAGAAGAGACACATATATATAACAAGTAAGAAGAAATTAAAGATACTAGAAATAAGGATACTTCTAATGGCCTTATATATATATATGGCCACTAGGAGTATCCTTATTTCTAGCATCTTTAATTTCTTCTTTAAAAAAAAAAGATATAGTAACAAAGATGCTAGAAATAAGGATACTCCTAATGGCCTTATATATATATTGATGCAGAGACAACAAAAACTTCTCAATTCAACCCAACTCAAAAGGACAATTTCAAATTTTCTGCCTAATTCACAATTCCACAACAAGAAATCTTACTACCCAAAACAAATTTATATTGCACATAAAAGTCTTGATTTTATTAATGAAAATCCACACAATCTATATGGAATCTACAAGCAAAGTTTTACAAACAAAATGAAGGCCTTGTTAGGACTTCCACAAACCTCTATTTTCACCCCTAATGTGCTATATTTCAGCACAATAATTTATCACTACTTGCTGCACCTTAAATCAATTCGATGCTAATTATACCTGCATTCGTTCCATTCACACTACACCTCAACTCTCTCCAAGTTTCCAAGCAAATCAACTGATCTCTTTTGATGTTTATCGGCCTTACTTTTATTTCAATCCAACACACTTTTCATCCACTACCCATGCGCATTCCTCACACTCACTTGCAGTGCACCTTTTCCTCACTATTGCCTTCCAAACTCTTGTTTTATGCTTCCTTTTGCATACTTATTTGGTCCTCTATTGACCACTATCGGCCTCTCCCTTTTAGCGGCCCCCTTCCTTCAGATTCTCCTCTTTTTCTTTTTGTTCTCATTGCTTAGTATTTTGGTGCCCTTTCTTCCTGATCATCAATTCATCTTTTGAAGGTGAAAAGACAAAAGAAAAGACATTTTTTTCCACATTTCCACAATATATTCAGCCTTCTCCCAAATACCTTTCCTTGTTGCATGCTCTTAAGTTTGGTTTGATGCATCTTTAGTCTTTTTGACTATCGGTTGTTCTTGTTTTTCTTTATCCTATGTTCATTGAAATATGTATAGACATATTAATTTCAAAAATTAAATATTCAACATTGATTTACCAGATGAATATTAAATTGGGAAACAAATCTTCTATTTGGCTTTATGACCCCAAACTTTTGTGAAGACTTTTTTTTGACAAATCCATATTTTTTTTATATCTAGTAGTTGGCATTGAGTGTGATGTTGGGTTGAATGGTTCAAGTTCTCGGTTTATGCCTTCACATCTCACATACATGTCAAACAAGGCAGTTGAAAATACAAAAAATTGACAAATTCCATCAAAGCTCCATATTTCGCTAAAGCATCAAATTTAAGAGGTTTAGGCATTGAAGAAAACCAAACAACAAAACAAACCAAAATTGCGAAAGAAAAATCAATGATAATTTTGGGTGGTGTGGATCTCCCGTTCACCCGCATGCTCCTACACTAGACACGCCGAGTAAAATGGAATGTTCCTTGAGTTGGTAAACTCAGGAACATTCAAAGGTGCATGGGATAGTAATCCCATGTTTGTTTATAATCCAACGCTGCTCCTTGTCCATGGGAGCCTTCTCTCTTCTATACTTCAGTTCATCCTCAACAGTCAAGCCATCTCCACCGGCATTGTCTCATTTCTCAAAACAAATTCTTACCACTGGTTCACTTCTATGCCCTCCACATTTCTTTGGGTTGTTATTCTTTATTTCTTTATTGCACTACTACAATAAATTTGAATTCAATCTACATTTTCCTCTTGAAATCTACCCTTTGAATGGTTGCAAATCACTGTACCCACTTCGTTCCTCTTCCTCTACTCGTTTCTTTTCTACACTGCAACAAATAGTAGAACTAGATTCTTTCACCTATTTCTCTTTCTCCTTTAGAGAATTCAACATATACTCTTGTCCATCTTTCTGGATGGTGTACACATTCTTCCTACCATCATAGATGGCTTCCCTATCAAACTACCATGGTCTACCCAACAATACATGACACATAGTCATAGGCATCATGTCACACAACACCTCATCTCTATAAGAACCAATCTAAAAACTTACTAAACACTATTCTCTCACAGTTATTTTGTGCTCCTTCTGCAACCAACAAACTTTGTACGGACTAGGATGCTTCTTTTCAAACTTAGTTTTTCCACCATTTCTTTTGAAACTAAGTTATTCGTACTACCACTATCAACAATAACCTTACAACACTTACCTCCAGCCTTGCACACTGTCCGAAAGAGACTCCTTTGAGATGGTTTATCCTCCATTGTATCTGGGTTCACCAACACTCTCCTCATCATGAGAGATTGACCTTCTTCTGGGTCTGCTACTTTTGGGGATGCATTACACTCCTCATCTTATTATGCCAAGTGGTTTCTTGCAACACTCTTCTTATTGCCTTCATGTACTTGAGAACACTCGAAAGCATGATGACCAAATTCTCCACACTGATAACATCTGAATGAAAGCTCTCTACTACTACCACCACGTCCTCTTACTGGTACCTCCTTTTCTTTGGTGTTTTTGCTCACTTCTTTGCTCCATTTGGGTTTGGATTCTTCCTCAATCTGCTTTCCTTTACTGCTGCCCGCTTGTCCCGTTCCAGTTCCACATGAGTTAGGGATGTTTTATAACCCATGCCAAAAGTACCATGGTAGAGGTATTCTTGTATCTTGAAATTAAAAATATATATGAAGGGAAATATCAAAATTTAAGGATTGTGGATACCTTGAAACTCATGTCACAAAGGATGTAGACAAAGGAATGATCAAAACCATGAATTTGAAAGGTAAATTAATGTAAATCTTTGAAGTGTGGGGGCATAAGGAAAAACATTCTAGTAAGAGAAAGTTTGAAGCTTTGATAAAGACAAGGAAAAAGTGGGGGTTGAGGGAAAGGTATGCCAAGCTGGAAAACTCTAAAAATATAACATTTAACATAGTCTTTGGGATTTGAAGAAAAAAATCCACACTTAGAATTTCTTTAGACCCTTTGCTACTTCTAGTACATGATAGGCACAAGGGGAATGCAGGAGTACAACACTTAGGAAAATTTGGCCAAAGGATACCCATTAGGGATTATCTCAAATTGGTTATAAGTGATGGGAAAATGAGGCCAAATGCAAAAAGGGGGTTGATCATACAATTTTAGGCATATTCAAATTGGTTGCCAACATGCCTCTTAGTACAAGACGTCTTGTCATCATTATTAGCCTTCTAAGGCTCCTTTCAAGATTCTTCCTTTTTGCCTTATTATACTTGCAACCTTGTGCACCTTTCAAAATCATTATATTACACCATGGTAGTCTTGGTGATGTTATTTATTTTCTATCCATTTGTATCATAACCTTAAGAAAAAAATTTAAAAATAATTATTATGATGTTGTTGCTTCATGCAATATGGAAACTTGTTATATTATCATATCACAACCTTGTTGTGCATTGATAGTAATTTTTAAAGCTTCATAGTTGACTGTCCCACTTTATTTTGAACTCAAATATACACTTTCAACCTTCATACACCTCAAAATTGCATAATATTATCTTTATATAGGTGTTATAGGGCCTTATACTATTTAATTTTGATACACACACACACAATTGTAGTTTTATTGGGAACTTGAAGGACCATTAGATTCATTATCCTTACATGATATTAGTTCATTTACTCACACAAACACATATGACATTGTCATGTCCCTTTCTCCAAAAAAATAGTTGCAAAGTAGAATCGGAGAATTCTACCACATTCCTCCACAAGAGCTCATCTCAGTCTGCAGTTTGGGATGTAACATTTTTAATGAATGTCCCACAACATATCTAGAGCTCATGGGAAAAAGATCATCTACCAAAAAGATATCGCCATCAGAAGCTCATCAGTTCATACTCACTATGTCAGGATAGAGTTGATACCGAGAATCCCTCTGCATTCCTCCACATGAGCATGTTCAAGTGCACAGTTTGGAATATAACACCTATGGTGGCACTTGCACATCATATCCAAAACTCAAGAAGGGAGGATTGGGCATCGAAAATATATTGCTAACAGAAGGCGACTATGCTAGTCAACTAGCACCCACCCCTACAGGCTTGAAGGATAAGACATTGTAGGATTATGCAGAAGTAACAACAAAGTTTTAGGAAGTTGGAACGAGTAGGGAAAGTGTGTGATGGGTCCAAAAGAAGGTGTTCTTATTCCAAAGGAATCTACATTGGCCTTAAGGCCAACCTAATGTAGCGTGTTAGGAATTCAAATTTTTGAATTTGGTTCCAATTAGGCTCAAGGCTGACCTATTCCTCAAAGAGGAATGTTAGTATATAAATTTAGAAAACCAATTCATGTAAAGGCATCAAATTCTTATGTCATTTTCTTGTAAATTTGGGACACTTGTGTTCTATTTCCTTTTGTGGACGAAAACCCAATCTTCACTAGGATCAAAAGATGAAACCCCTTTAGTTCCCGAGGGAATTCTCATTCAAGGATTGCATCTGAGCTTCAAAGATTCTATAAGTAAGTGGAATTGTTGCTATTTAATCTGTAGAAGCAATTTTAAATCATTTTGGATCATTTTGTGAATTGTAGTCAATATATTATACATACATTTTGGATTTCTCTTCATATTTTGGAGTAATATTTGTTGTGCCTATTTTTCTATGTTTGAATTCCATCTACAAATTAGTATTTGTTAAAATTATATGTTAGGGACATACAAAGGTATCAGAGAAATATTTTTCTAGCCTGTAGGCTTTCCTAATGATTAATGTTTCCAAGTGAAAGGGAGATCAGGTTTCGGAGGAGAGAACTAAAGAAAGCAAATGAAGAATAAATGATGGGGGATGATGAAGCCAAAGAAAATTTTTAGGAAATGATACAAGGGCAAAATCATCTTGCCGACATGTTTGGCCAGATGTTTTATTGGATGCAAACTAATGCAAGGAAGGAGAATGATATCATTAATGGAGTTGGTGCCTTCAATTAATCGAGTGTTGGAAAGGGGGAGGAGAAGGTGATTGCTACACAATATTTTGGAACAAACTTTAGTAATAGGCCCCTTAAGCCCAAATTCATTCAAAGAGTGGAAGAAGTTCCAGAGGGAGAAACTACCCTCCAAGATGACAACTCAAGAGCTTATGGAGAATATAGGGCTTTGGACCCTCCAATCAAAGAGATCTTGTCTTTGAAATATTTCATGGAAATGAAGAAGAATAAAAGAGGAACTTACCATTCACCCCTCAAGCCAAAAGAACTAGAGCACTTATTGGGAAAGATAGTCTTGCCTTTGAGATTCATGTTGATGGGTGTTTAATATAATGCAATGTAGAACTAATGTTATAATTAATGCAGTTATTATAAAATCTCAATAATTTTGTCCCTAATCTTAATATTAATAATATTAACTCTTATAATATCATCTCTTCAAACAATAAGATTATCAATATTTCTCCATTGACGATATTACTTGGAATTTCCCCAACCCAAATAAATTTTTGGACATTATGATACCAATGCCTAACTTAATGTCATTCCTTCTATTTATTCAATCATAATACAACTTTCAAAACCTCTAATATTTCCATTATTTAATTAATTTATTAACCATAATGTCTACTCTTCTAATTCCAATAATAATGTTATTACTTTTTAATCAAATAATATATCCATAAGATGTCATGTTAATATTGTGTACTAATATTAACATTGCACTAAATTGGTGAAGGTCTTATGAAATACTGTGAGTAACTAAATTGCTGCTATAAATTTGATTTTTTACCATTTAACATTAATTCTATCACTATGAACCTTATGCAATATTAATATTGTTACCATTTTACCCTTAGCTATTAATTGTTACTGGAGGGTGTTCTACATGAATCTACCTTACTATAAGCTTATGATAATAATTTTACTGCAAAATTATCTATCCTTGATTAGCATTCACCTGCCAAGGATATCAGCACTTTTAGGTGATTGTTCTAAAGTCGTCTTTTCCTTAGCATCAATCGAAATTGGAACACTATTATCATTAATATCATTAATTGACTACTTGACCAATATTACTATTATGGATAGCCAATCAATGGGTGGTCTTTAAATAAGATAAATCTTTAATCTTTAATCTTTAATGGTGATTTTATGTTTTCTTTTTTTCTTTTTTTACTCAAAGTAATTAACAATATTATTAACAACCATTATATAATTACTATTTAATTGTCTCAAATTTTGATATAGAAACTATAATATTAATACTTGTAATAACTGATAATAGTCATATTCCCATTTATGTCGATATAATATGTATACCAATATTTATTAACAAATTCATCTTAATTTTATATGCATTTATTTATTGCTATATAATATATAAATATTGAATTAAAAACATGACACTTCCTACATAGCAGCTTAAGCTAAATTATCTCACCACCTTAATACTTAATCATCGACATACACTAGACTATATGTGCTAATTTATTTAACACTGGAGTCCATTTTGAAAACCGGTGCCCTAAATTAGGCAACAACCACACCAAAACTAAAAGGCCCGCAATGGAAGAGAGGAGGTCATGGCATTTTATTTTTGTTTGCTGAAAATGTATTGCTTTTAATTTGCTTATCCCTTTTTGTGTTACAGAGTTTATTGCTTGGTTTCGGATCTACAATGCCACGAAAAACTCAGTGTTATTTTTTTTTTTTCATTTTTTTTTTGGTATGGAGAAGGTCTTTAAGTAGGAATGAGAGATTTTATTTTATCTTTAAATTTTCCTTGCAGGTAGCTTTGTATAAAGAATGCAAATTTCTCTTATTTCAAATTATTAACTTACTTACCTACTGGTTAAGATTATTGATATTAAGATTAGGGACAACATTATTGAGATTTTATAATAACTGCATTAATTATAACATTAGTTCTACATTGCATTATATTAAACACCCATCAATGTGAATCTCAAAGGCAAGACTATTGTCATACATTTCTACCTTCATTAGCAAATAAGGTCACTTAAGTGAGTATTGTGACTCGAATTGGGTTATGTCATTTTATCAAGGTAATTTAGAATTTTTTTTTTTTGATTGAGGTCATCTGTGATACCTTAGCTTAATCAATGAGTTCAAAAAACAATTGTCGAGTTTTCTTAGCGAAAATTATGGGCATGACACTATCTATTTCCCCTTTTGATGGATTTGAGAAAAGCACTGCTAGGGCATGGTTGTCGAAACTTGATACATATTTGGCACTCAAGCCAATGTCTAAGGAAGATGCCATAAAATTTGCCACCCTACATTTGGAAGGAATTGCTCATGATTGGTGGTACCATGTTTTGATCACTCAAGGCCACAAATTGATCAAATCTTATGATGAATTCTACAATAGATTAGTTGAGAGATTTTATAGAAGAGATCTGGAAGAACATTTTAGAGAATTGGCTTGCCTCAAGTAAAAGGAAGTGTGGAGGAATACGTTGTTGATTTCTAGAAGCTATCAGTCATGGTAAGTAATATCTCAAAGAAGCGATTTGTAGTCCTTTTCATAGAAGGCTTAGTAGAACAACTCAGGGGCTTGGCGAAGGCTTTCCACCCTACAACACTTTAGAGATTATTTGGGAAGCCCTTAATCTAGAGAATTTTGTTCCTTAGCAGAAATCAAAACCTTCAATATGGAATAAGACAGAGGAATTTCCAAAAGAAGCCTTGGATTGCTCAGAAATTGGCTCCCCCTGCCACACCTAAGAAGAATGATGATGAGAAAAAGAATGAGATCAGAAGTAAGAAACTGTGTTTCTCTTGCAGACATGGGTTCCAGGACACAGGTGTCTTGGAAAAGGGTAAGTCCACTATATAGAAGTCACTTTGACAAAGAATCAGAATCAAATGGGTCTAAAGAGTTTCATGATCTGAAAGACATCCCTTTGAAGGAGGAAGATAAGGAGAAGTACAATGGTGGCATCCTAGCATCTCTATCCAGTGCACACATAGATACCATTCTTTCAAGGTCTGAGGAGTCCTTTTCGGACAAAGAGTGATTGTCTTGATTGGTGGAGGAGAAACTCATAACTTCATTGATGAAGGACTTATGAGAAGAAGGTTGGATGGGGAGAAGTTTGAAGGCTTCACTATCACTGTGGTGGGTGGGTATAACTTACCCTCCAAGGAGAAAGTCCAAAATTTTGACATAACATTTGGAGATCATAAGGTTTGTGATGATTTCTATGCTATTGGTTTGGGTGAAATTGATATAATTTTTGGGATGCAGTGGTTACATTCATTAGGTGAATACACTACAAACTACCAAATGATGGAGATCAATTTCAAAGCCAATGGGAAGGATTTGGTCCTAAAGGGAATGGTGAATGGTGGTTCATAAGTAGTATCAACCAAGAGAATGGAAAGGATCTTTCAAAAGAAATAGGCTACTTGGTCTGCTAGTTGTTTGGTGATTTCAAAGGACTCTTCGAAAGGTAAGAATGGTCAAAATCATATTGATATACAAAATATTTTGGATAAGCATAGTTTTGTTTTCAGTGACATGCCTCTCGGACCACCACCGGATAGAGGTTTCCATCATATCATAAAACTTGAACCGGGATCAAAGCCGATTATGACCACTCCTTATCGCCATCCCTAGATGTATAAGGAAGAGATAGAGAAATCAATAAAGGAGCTTCTGGATATAGGCTACTTCAGATCAAGCTCTAGCCCTTTCACGTTTTTTGTGGTGTTGGTGAAGAAGAAAGATGGCATTCTGTAGATGTGTATAGACTATTGGGTATTGAACAAGAAGACCATTAAGAACCAATACTCCATACCACAGATAGATGAGTCGATTGATGAACTACATGGTGTGGTATGCTTCTCAAAGATTGATTTGAGGTCCGGATACCGCCATATCCGAATGAGGGAAGATGTTGGAAGATTGCTTTTCGATGTCACTATGGGAATTTTGAGTTCCTAGTTATGCCCTTTTGTCTCACCAGTGCTCTAGCCTGCTTCTAATCATGCATGAATCATGTGTTTGGTAAGTACTTAAGGAAGTCTGTGTTGGTTTTCTTTGATGATATTATGATCTATAGCAAAACATGGGAAGAACATTTGAAGCATTTGGATATTGTCTTGGGAATTCTGGAGCAACAATATCTCTTTGCAAAGATGTCAAAATGTGAGTTTGGGTCAACAGAGATATTTTATTTGGGACATGTCATAAGTGCTAAAGGAGTTCAGGTTGATCACAGAAGATCCAAGCCATTCTAGGCTGGCCACCTCCTACAAACTTGTCTTAGCTAAGAGGTTTCTTTGGACTATGTAGTTATTATTGAAGGTTTTTCTAAGGATTCTCTCAGTCTATGACACCTCTCACCAATTTGACTAAAGTAGGAGCCTTTTAATGGACAATAAAATCACAAAGGACCTTCGAGAAATTGAAAGAGGTAATTAACTCTTGCTCGATTCTTACAAGTCTTGATTTTTCACTTCCATTTGTTGAAGAATGTGATGCTTCCAGTGAAGGGATTGGAGTTTTTCTCTCTTAGAAGGGACACTCCATAGAATTTGAAAGTAGGAAATTGAAAGATCATGAAAGAGGATACCCCATATATGATAAGGAGATACTAGCTATAATGCATGCCTTGAAGAAGTTTTGGTAATACCTGGTGTACAAAAGATTTGTGGTCAAGACAGACCATAACAGTCTGAAATTCTTCTTGAGTCAACAAAATTTGAATGACCGACCACAAAAATGGGTCAAAAAACTACAAGTATATGATTTTGATATTGAATATATTAATGGAAATAAGAATACTATGGTAGATGCACTTTCTAGGAAACCTACACTGTGCCATGTGTCCATCACATCAATTAGCTGGAAGGATTCCATCATGGAGGAGTATGCTAAGGATCCTTTTGCTACTAGCATTCGGGAAGGTTTAGAGAAGGATGACTAGTTGCAATGGAGGAAGGCCTAATACTATTCAAAAACTGGATATTCCTAGTTTTAAGATCTAAGGTAAAGGAAAAGACATTGGAAGCTTATCATAATGCGCCAACAACATGGCATCCCAAATTTTTCACATGCTAGCATAACAAAGGGGAACAAGAGTTTTCGGTCAGATTACTACAACCTCTTCCTATTTCGGAGCACAAATGGGAAAGTATCTCCATGGATTTAATCACCGGATTAACCAAAGTGTAAGTAAAGGATTGCATATATGTTTTAGTAGATAGATTAAACAAATATGCTCATTTCTTTGTCATCTCTAGTGACTACAAATCTCCACAAGTTGCAGAACTATTCTTCAAGGAAATTTCCTAGTTGCATGGGTTACCTAAGAACATTGTCAATGATAGAGATAGTTGTTTCCTCAACACTTTTTAGAGGGATTTATTCCATCTGCTAGGCACCAAACTCACCCCTAGCACAAGTTATCATCCACAAACTTATGAGCAAACTAAAATTGTAAACAAGTGGTTAGAAGGATACTTGAGGAATTATGTCACTAGTCAGTAGGCAGCCTGGATCAAATGGATGCATTTGGGAGAATATTGTTACAACACAACTCATCACATGTCTATTGGTATGTCTCCATTTAGAGCCCTCTATGGATATGATTCATTAGCCTTTGTAGAATTGGTCCTCACCGATAGTAGAATTTTGACAATAAGTGATTTGGTAAAGCAAATTCAAAACATCTTGAGAACTCTTAAGGATCATATGCAAGTTGCTCAAAACCAACAAAATATGTAAGCAGATAGAAAGCACATAAAAAGAGAATTTGAGGTAGAGGATATGGTGTTTATTAGGTTGCAATCATATAGACAAAAATCAATCAAGAAAGGAGGAGTGGAGAAGCTCAAGCCTAAGTTTTATGGACCATACAAGATAACCTGAAAGATTGGAGAAGTTGCTTATGAGGTGGAACTTCCAACAGACAACAAAATCCAATATTTTTTCCATGTTTCATTTTTGAAGAAGGCTTTGGGGTTGAATATATCTCCTACTACTAAGCTACCACCCCTTGATGAAGAATGGAAACTCATCCTTATTTTGGAACCTATGATTGATACCAAGGTCAAGAATCTAAGGAACATGAATATAACTAGGTATCTTATCTATTGGAAGGACTTGAAATCCTAGAGAACCCAAATTTACATTGCTTGAGGACAAGGAATTTTGGGAAGGGAGAATTTGTCATGTCCCTTTCTTCGAAAAAATAGTTGGAGAGTAGAATTTGGGAATTCTACCGCATTCCTCCGTAGGAGCTCATCTTAGCCTGTGGTTTGGGATGTAGCATTTGTAATGAAGGCCCCACAACATATTAAGAGCTCATGGGAAAAATACCATCTACCATAAATATATCACCATCATAAGATCATCAATTCAGGCTCACTATTCCAAGATAGAGTTGATACTAGGAATCCCTTCGCATTCCTCCATAGGAGCATGTTCAGGTGTGTGGTTTGGAACATAGAGCCTATGATGGTACTTTCACATCATATCCAAAACTCAAGAAGGTAGGATTGAGCAGCAGAAATATATTGCTAATAGAAGGTGACAATGCTAGTCAAATGGCACCCACCCCTACAAGCTTGAAGGATAAGACACTGCGGGATCATGCAAAAGTAACAACAAAGTTTCAAGAAGCTAGAACAAGAAGGAAAAGCATGTGGATGGGTTTGCAAGAAGGCATGTTTATTCCAAAGGAATCTACATTGGCCTTAAGGTTGACCTAATGTAGCGTGTTGGGAATTCAAATTTTGGGCTTTGGCACCAATTGGTCTCAAGGTAGACCTATTCCTCAAAAAGGAATGTTAGCATATAAATGTAGGGAAACCAGTTCATATAAAGGCATCAAATTCTTATGTCATTTTTCTTGTAAATTTGGGACACTTGTGTTATATTTCCTTATGTGGATGAAAACCTATAGGAGTTGTGTTCATTGGATGAAAACCCAATGTTCACTAGGATTAGAAGATGCAACCCCTTTGGTTCCTGAGGGCACTCTCATTCAGGGATTGCATTTGAGCTTCAAAGATTCTATAAGAAGTGGAACTGTTGTTATTTGATCTATGGAAGCAATCATAAATCATTTTTGATCATTGTCTCAATTGTAGTCAATATATTATACATACATTTTGTATTTCTCTTCATATTTTGGAGTAATATATGTTGTGCTTGAATTCCATCTGCAAATTAGTATTTGTTAAAATTATATGTTAGGGACATTGCAGACATCTTGTTGAAAATTTGATTTTCTATTCACTTTTAGAGTTCTTGATAAGGTTTTTAAGGGAAGAAGTTGATGGAATTTGTTCTATGTTCATATTGGCAATTGCATGGTAGACTAGTAAATATTTGTGGTGATTTGTAGAAGGTTATGATTTGTTTAAGTGTTAATTGGTATGAAGAATTGTATAAGTTTTGTGTTTCTATGTTCCCAACAATTTCATTTTGAGGAGAAATCATAACCATACAATTATAGGCATGTCACTATAAGTGTGGATGATAATATAGGTGCATTTGTAGCATTGATAGAGTACATGCAATGATAATCATAAGCATGGATATTTTGGGAGACACCTATAGGTATAAAATGTAGGAGTTTATGGTGAACTCCTCAACACCCCAAGATCACCTACAAGACAACAATAACTTCCACAAGAGAGATGGTAGAACTATCATGCTATGATTAAGGATGCAATAAAACCAAAATAATAGCCAAAATGAATATGGCAGACAAAATGAATATGGAAACCACTATGAATATGGAAATGTACATATGATTCCATCCTTATACAAGCAAGGTGGTGAATAGGATTAAACAAGATCATGACAAGTGTCTTAATCCTATCACATGATACAACTAACTCATAACAACCTAGGACACACACATTAAATAAATGCCAACTAGTTAAGATAAGTGACAACCAATACTTAACTAGAAAGATTCCTTCCTAGGACCTAAGTGGACTTAACATGTAAATCAGACCTAGATAGGTAAAACACCTATTTACACTAACACCCCCCCTTAAGTACAATTTAGGGAGTACTTATGCAAATGACACAAAGATGGATCCTAGCTACAAGGCCATGTTAGGTACCCATGAACAAATGCAAATGCAATCTCTCACAAATGGAGAAAAGGAGAAAACCTAGTGGGACAAAAATCCTACCCAAAAGAGAGATAAATACAATAATGCTTTCCATGAAAAATGAGAGGAAAAAACCCCATTCGAGGAAAAAGACCCCCTATAAGAGAGACAAAGAAGAGACCATTCAACCCCCCCCCCCTCAATGAAAAAAATCCATCACAAATCCAATCAATCTCCATCCACATAAAGGATGGAAAGAGAGACCATGTAGCCCCCCATAATGAGATAACCTACTGCAAAGAAGCACTGGAAGCACACTTGTGGAGTAACACTAGAATCCTTAATCTAGAAAGCAAAGGAAAGATAGTTATGTTTGCTAGAAACCATATTATAGTCACTCAAGGACTCAGGTTGGAATGATGATAAAGCAACAACAAAAATGATGCCAAGGAACACTAGAGAACTCTCAAATTGGCACAACCCTAGAATCTATGAAGCAATAGTTGATTGACAAATGATCTGGAACTGAAATGAAGTGCAAAGATCAAAACTGCACCCTCCAAACTGTCAAAGTATCCAAGTAATCTCCATAACACCCTTTGGGAAAAAATTGAAATAGCTATCAACATAGAACAAATACAAAAAAAAGTGCATGGATGGCAATGTAGAGCTCCTCAATACCTTTCCAACGCTACATGAATCATGAGAATTGTAAATCGTGGAAAAAATTTATGAGCTTGGGAGCCATAAAACAAGATCTAACTTCAACTAGCAATAAATGCCGAAAAACAACAAAATTTTAGAGAATAACTTGCACCACTACAAAATTGGTGAATTTTTGCCTCCTGGATTGCAAGTTATGACAAAACCAAAAAGGCTTATTCTAGGCATACACAAGCTAAACAAGTGCAAAAATTGAGCCCTTGGGGGCTTAAAATCGTGGCTCCTGGTTTCCCATAGGACCACCCACATATGAAAAGGTTTTGAAAAAAAGACCGTCATCCAGCGATGGCAACGTTGTTGGGGCGAGCGGTGGGGGGGTGGCAGGCCAGAGGTCATGCCACTTGGGGCTTAGCCTCCTCACAAAGGCGGGCCTGGGGGCTTGGCCCCCATGCGACCAAGCACTACAGAGCTAGATTTAAATAGAATGGTCAATGGTGAAATAAATATAAACCACAGTTTTACAAAATTAAACCTGTTGAATATAAATGAATCGTACCATATGACAGATGATGAAAACACAGGTCATAGTACCCATAGACAAATCAATATACAAACCAAGTACAAACAACAACCAATTAAGCTACAGAAGTACGTAGAATATTCCACCCAAAGACT
>VDFB02389709.1:0-83346 GCA_007258455.2 Sequoia sempervirens
TGAAAGAAAGGCTTATTTAGACTGCTATATAATGTTTAC
Source organism: Sequoia sempervirens (assembly GCA_007258455.2). Taxonomy (NCBI): domain Eukaryota; kingdom Viridiplantae; phylum Streptophyta; class Pinopsida; order Cupressales; family Cupressaceae; genus Sequoia; species Sequoia sempervirens. The sequence goes on from VDFB02389709.1 coordinate 40, forward strand.
AACAAAAATATCAAACTCAATATTAGGTGTACCAAGTTTTTCTTCCTCAACATTTACATTTTCCTCAATGCTATCCACTTTTCTAGATTAGGTATGATGTGGGAAGGGATTAGTGTAGATGTGTAAGTTTTGGCTAGGGGGAGCAATGAAATTGTTGTCCCCATCATTAACAATTTCCACATGAATCAATCTATTATCGACAAGATTTTAAATTTTATGCCTTAGACCCACATTTTTTAGTGTTGTACCCATTGAAACTATAATAATCACAAAATATCTTCAAACATCGTAACCTTTTGGAATATAAATGGATGTATCTATAGAGTGAACAGTGCAAAGTAAGTTTATCATGTTAACTGTTAATTAGTGTTCAAATACTTATGAATGGGATCATGGAGGTTTGTGAATTTTATTAACATTTTGGACTAAATAGAGATGACATTAGAGGTTATCGAAGATGTAGAAACATTATTTGTAGAAATCTTAATATCATGCTTATGGGGAATTATCACCACCCTTCTTGACATACTATTTTGATTAAAACCTAGAAAGATAAGATGAGTTTGAGGGAGAATGTGAATAATAGTATTTGAGTGCATTTGTTTCTGAAAATTTTACCAACATTTGTACATAAACCCTTAGAAGAAGTATATCTATTAAGATACACCTTGTCTTGAATTGTTGTAAGCAAGCCTTTAACAACCAATATTTCAAGTTCATCATCCAATATTTGGTAATGTATTTTTATAGACAAGAATTTAAAATGAAGAACATAGTCATAAATCATTTCATTGGGTTACTATCTATAGTACACCAAATCTAAAATAGTCACCTCAAGACCAAAATTAATGTTGAAATGTTGTACAATGCTAGCTCCACATATGAGTGTATCAAACCACGAGGTAATGAATAAATCTACTCAAGTGTCTAATACTTTTCAATGTTCATGGTTTTTTTCATATGTAGCCTATCATCATATTGGTAGTCCAAGCAAGTGGCATTGAAAGAGTGTAAATGAGTTATTTGGTCTCCTTCAACATTGTACATTTCAATTATAGAGACAAAACTCATAGACAAAGACATCCTATGATATCATAAGAAATTAGATTATGTTTTATTTTGATGTGATCCTCTTTGTCATGTTTAAAGACAAGATACTTACCTAAATTTACATTTATCAAGTCTCTTAATATTAAATAATACCAAACTTAAACACTACAATCAAACTTTTAATTAAAATATATATTAAAACCAAACTATACAACAAAATACTTAAAAATTACAAATAACACAAAAATTAAAATATTATTTCCATTTTAAAAACCTCATACCACATGTACATTTCCTCCACCCAATTTTATCTTCAACAAACTTACCCTTGATGTCCTTCTAGGTAACTCCCAAAAGGCAAAACATTGAAAAATCAAAGAGAAAAATAATGTGTATTTTTGCCTCCAAAGAACCACAAACCAACCCTAACTCAATAAACAATAAGTACAATGGACCGTTAAAGAAGTATCAAATATTTAAAGGAAAGAAATAATTACATAACATGAAAAACTACACATATTTTGAATCCCCATTTTCATCTACAAATGACCCCTATCAATATATTGATTCTATCGTACATAAATACACAAGTTGATCCGGTAAGGCCTCACTCCCTAATGAAACTTGAGGCACTTTTTAACAACATAGTGTAGATTGATATGCTAAAGGAAACTGCAAAATTGTAAATGTAATCAAATGAGGTGGATAAGGGCACCATTCTTGAGGCTATTGTCAAGTACATTGTGGTACTTGAAGTAGATTTTAAGAATATGAGAAAGGATATACCTAATGATGTATGGAACATCTTGCTAAAAAGAAGGGAAGAAGCTATAAACAAACATGAAAGGCTAAAAGATGAAGCCTTGGAAAGAGTTGGTTCTCCACTTTCAAAAGATGGCAGGGCCACATTAGTCATTGTATATAGTAAGGAGATGAGAACCAATCAAATAATTAGATTCCTTATGGGAAAAGACTAAAATGATTTGGAGAGAGTCATAAAAGAAATCAATGATAAAGCTGAGGAGATTGTGTAGAAGTTAGGAATGACTCTGGTAATTGAAGAAGAAATGGCTGTTAGTTCTAGTGCTCTGAAACTCAATGTAGAAGAAGTACATGAAAATGATGCTCAACATAAGCATGATTCCAATTAAGAAGCTGTAATGGATAACACCCCTTCGAAAGTGGAGGATATGTCAAATGTGAATGAAGAAGAGGCAATGATCAGAGAAGACATTACAAAGGAAACTTCTAATCCTTCTCTGGTATAAAATGTTGAAGTTATTCCTCTAAAAAACACATAAAATACTATTGAGGAAGAAAACACAGACAAAATTGATGACAAAACTGATGATGTGGAGCATGAAGAAGAGAAAATTGAAGAAAAGAAGAAGAGCATGAAGAAGAAGAAGAAGAAAAAAATGTGGATGCATCCATAGATGAAGAGAAAGACAAATCAGTCAACTCTGGTACAATAGATGATAAGGGAAAGGCTGCAAAATTTACAAAGACTCTTGGTGAATATTCTGGCTCCTCTAGAGACTCTCTAAAACACCTATTGAGTGTACAACCTACTTTCTAGCTAGTTGTGTCATCACAATTGTTACAACTATCGATGAATCAAGGGAATATTGACTTGAACAAGATTTATCCTATCCACAAGCTTCAACTAGGAGACTTGTTCCACACATCCACTAGGAAAGAGATAATTGATTCACATCAAAGGAGCAGAGATCTTATGGATGAGGTAGTTAAGGCATTGCATTAGATCATACTTGGAACAAGCATAGATACATTTCTCTCTAGTATGCATAATCTCAAAATTTTGATTGGTTCCTTCAAAACATATGGATCCAGATAGAAGGTAGAGGCAGAGAAAGAGGTCGAGAAGAGGTTAAGTGACAAAAGGATGTCAGAGATCACAAAAAAATGTGCTATTGCACATCAGAATTTTCCAAAAATTTTGAAGGATGCAAAAGCATGTATGAATGAGGCTAAGGCATTATTGAAGTCAGGCATGAAGTGGCCCGGAGCCACACAAAGTATAAGGAAGCAAATGGACTCTATTTAGTCTCAATCAATGTAGCCTCTAGTGCATACGACCCAACAGTTGACATCACTTGTTTAAAAAGGAATATCATAGAGGATCTTCACAAGAAGTTCTTACAGCCGCAGGCACAAAAAGAACATATTATTTTGCAATTTGAAGAGGTAAGGGATTTGGTTAATCCAAAACTTACAATTATTTCCTGAGCTCTTCTCAATTCTGACAAGGAAAAGAAGATGAATCAGCTACCTGCTACACTAGAAGAAGGAGAAGAACTACTATGGGAGTTGGAAATGCAAATCAGGTTGTTTGTAGAGGCCAAGCATGAATGGGAACAAGGAATTGTTGGCCTTGCCATTGCACCAAAAGGTTAACTTCTCAATGCATGATACAAGTGTTAGATAGTATCCACAAGAGGTAGTTAAACCATGTCAAAAATCATGTGGTCAGCACTGACAGAGGGGTGGAAGCATCGGGCTCGCAACAATTCCCCCAGTATGACCACGGGATTCAAAGCTACAACCCAACACTGATACCAATTGTCGGCCTTGTCGTTGCACCAAAAGGCCCACTTTTCAATGCTCAATACAAGTTTTAGATAATATCTACGAGAGGTAGTTAAACCATGTCGTGAATCATGCAATTAGCCCTGATCGAGGGGTGGAAGCACTGAGCTTCCAATAGGGTTGAAGAAATTATAGGCATCAACCACCTTTGGTTGACACATTTATTTATCTTTTTATGCATTTTTTTTCAAATTATTTGTAAATATGCAGACCATGTAGAGAAATTTTTCAGTTTTTTCTCTAGTATATGACTCTGGGGGAGTCTATTCAATTTGTATATATGACTACATCATTTAGGGGGAGTTTCAATAAGAGTCAAAATAGTTTTGGATAGGTTCCCTTTGCCCTTGATGTCAAAGGGGGAGAGTATTTTTGGAGATTTTTGGCATGTTTCCATCAATGAAAAAGGGGGAAATTTTTTGAGGTTTGAGGAGATTGTCATTGATGATGTTGTTTTGGCAACATGAGCATGGATTGTACATAACAATGCATTACAGTGTTTTCATTGATGTCATTATTGTTGTGGATCATTTTGATTAATCCTAATAGGTTTTTGAGGTGTTGTGAAAGTCATTTGTGTAAGAAGATTTGGTCCAGAAAGATCGATTGTGTGGAAATCTAAGTGTTAGAACTGTCAGTTCAGTGTAACAATGTATCATTTTTTGGGTCCACACCACTCCGAAAGGAATATTTTGATCTATGATTCTAATATAATTTTTGTGGTTGTTAGAAGAATCTAAATCCAAGATTTCATTTGGTTTGGTAAAGTATTTAGAGAGTTATGAATGATAGAGTTTGATCTCGCATTTCATAGTCATTTTTCGTATAATGTGTTTCTGTGGTTCTGCACTTCTCTGCGAATGAGTATTTGATGTTGCGGTGTTGAAGATAAGTTTCTAGATGTTAGATGAGTGTGAATTATATATGGTGTTGTGTTTTTAGGTCCACGTATTGTGAATTGGATGAATAGTTGAAGGATTTTTTTTAGGTCCTATGGTGTGCCAACCTAACACGTTTGATGAGTATGTGAAGGATTAATATGCGTTGAGCCTTTATGTGGGATCTATTTAGGTCCATGCCGACCTATCTTCGGAAGTTTTTAATTGTGAATTGTGGCGTGAATTATGGAAATTTTTTTTGGGTCAACAGGATATATTTTTGATGTTACATCTAATTAGGCTGACCTAATTGATGTTACACTTGATGCCGATATATATGCTAGATTTTATTTGGTGTTTTGGGGTAAGAGATGAGATATAGATGTGACATGTATTGTGTGTGATGCGAATTTGAGTAGAGAAGTGTGAATTGATTTGTAAGGTGTGCAAATGTAGAGCAGAGCAAAGCATTGATCTAGATCAGTGCAAGGATTGTTATTGTGCTTCATTGGAACTATATTCCTACATATTATAGATGCATTTGTAAAAATTCAAAATAGGAAGTGTGCCACCATCTTTCTTCTATCTTTTTCTCTATGGGTATGTTGGATGTTGTTGATATGTGGTTGTCATTGATGTCAACAATATTGGCATTAATGTCTTTAAGGTTGTATATGTCAAGGATATTGAGAAAATTGTAATAAAATAAGTTGTAGGTTGTCAGTGGTGCAGTAAAGTTCAATTTAGCCATCATGTTGTTGGCTAGCTTAGTATGTTGATGACGAGAGGTTGTGGATTAAAGGGTTTATTTTCGAGTATATCTAGTTTATCCACATTAAGTTTCAGAGATCTGCATGAATATTTGATCAAGTTATGAGTATCTGTGTTCTAATAGTTGTTCTAGTTTTTGTTTCTGAAAGAAGATGATGCGATTCTAGTAAGTTGAGTTGTTGTGAATGCTTTTGTGGTGATTCATGATGCTCGTGAATATTTCTAGATCGTGTCATATCTGTGTTGTACGTCTGCATTGATCGTTGTGCTCGTGATTGGTGATTTTCTTTTGTGAGTTTCTGTTTTTCATGTTCATGGCTGATAAGGTGATTGTAGCGTGTTGTGGATCTTTGAGGCTTAATTTTTGAAGGTGGTTCATGTTCAAGGATGTTATTTTGGATCCTTACTATGTTGTGGTTGATATTGGTTTGTGTGCATTGAAAATTATTTATGGATTGAGCCAACAGTTTGTACTCATTTTATATTTTGTTTAAGCCGACATGTAGAAGATGTTATTCCTGGTTGCGGATATATATGAGTGATTGTTTATACCATTTGAAGGTGTGAGTATTTGAGGTGTGTGTACGAATGATGTGCAAATTTTGTATGTGTGCGAACCCTTTTCCTAGTACCTACAAAACAACATGAATAAACAAGTTAAACAAGGAATTACAAGCTAAAACAAGGATTCCCCATGAAATCCATTTACAAACTCAAAATAGGAAAGAAAACAATGAAAAACCAAATAAAGACAATGAAATAACTTGAATCCTAATTTAAATATGCAAACTCATGATCCCATGGGGGAATTGGTGCCAATTTGATGTGAAAATTGGCCCTTTCCCAATTCCTATGATGAAATCTTGATATGTTGAAGATGATATTGATCCACTTTGATGAAAGATGAGAACTCCAAGCCAAATCTGCAAAAAGCCTAGCTAAGAATTCAATGATGGATGGAAATGACTAAATATTTTAGCATAATAACTTTGCAATGTTTGTGGATGATAAATGAGGATATGAGCTCTTTATTTATAGAATTTCAAGATGGATGAATGTCCAAATTTGAGCAATGTGGGACTAACATTCATCCAATGATATGATGCCACTTGTCAAGCTATGAATGGATGAAGGATGTGCAAGATTTGGGGTTTGTGCCAATAAATGCATAATATTTGAATTTCAAATTTGTTGAAATGACATGCAAGAGGGAAGGGAAAATGCAATAAATGCCACTTGGCTCAAGGCAAAGGACATGTAAGATGAATTTATTGTCTTGTTGGATGTACATGTTGACTTGGAATTTTTGAATTCAAATTGAGAGAATATTCCAAAAGATGCCTTGTGAGGAAAAAAAGATTTAATAAATGAATTAAATCTATTTTCATGTGCAACTTGCATTATCTAGAGGATGGGACATGAGATGAGGTTAAATTAATCAAGGGTTAATTAATTTAATAGGGGATTAGATGATGTGACCTATTTGACTCAAATTTATGGATTTATTTAAATCAAATAAGAGAGGAATATGATAAAAAAGCTAATTAAATAAGGATTTTGATTTATTTAATTAAAAGGGATGGTGTTAGATTAAATCAAATAAGGTTTAATTTATTTAATTTAATAGATAGACTTTAGGGATTTAATCAAATAAATTGATTATTTAATTAAATAGGGATAATTAGATCAGATGGATTGATTTAATTAACAAAAGAGATTGACTTGATTAGATAAAATGATTTATTTAATTAAGAGACGAATATTGATGGATTTAATCAGATAGGGGAATTTGATTAAATGGTTAGACCGAGGGATGATTAAGGAAGAAACGATGGTAATAAGTCAGGATCATATGCACGATGTCAATTAATATATTTTACGTGTCTACATTTTTCCCCTCTTTGAATCAATGCACTCGTTGCGTTGGTTCAAAGAATAAACGATCTCGATCAAAGCCAAAAAAATTTGATATTTTAAAACTTGCCCCATTGCTGCATGGTGAGAGAAAACATGCCATTATAATGCCCCCTCAAGAGATCAGATGAAAATTTTAATTTTTTGGGTGATCTCGCGAAAAAAGATGACAAAGTACTTAACAGGTCAAAAAGGGGTCCGGGAGGCTAAAAACGTGTCTAAACGCAATAAAACGATGAAAAAAAAGCCTCAATTTGACCAAAACAGGTTCAGGGGTCCAAAACCCTAGCAGGACAGTTATTTAGGGTTAAAAAACCTTAATTTTTAGGCTTAAAAGGGGCCCGAGGGGTCACTTTCAAGTCATTTTCACACACCTCTGCTAGCAAACTTGAGATTTGAGCTCTGACTCTCTGGAAATATGGTGCAATGACAACTTCCCCTGCACATTTCAGACCGAGTTTGGACATACCAGCGGCCACCTGGCATCGGGGCACTGGTATGTGACCCTTACTGAAGCTTCATCTTTTCATTTAATGCATTAATTACTACTTTAAAAGGGGAACTCGCCTCCAGCAGCGCTATATAGTGTCGCTCGGTGTTTAAATTGCGCCGCACTAGGTTGTTTTGCACCACAACGGTGCAGTTCAGAGTTTAGAAACTCCGACGCTAGGCTCGGGCTCAGCAGGCCGGTTTGGGAAAAGTGTGCTGCAACGGCGCCCTTTTCATGCAAATTGCGACGCTGAAGGATAAAGTGTGCCGCGACGGCGCCACTTGGCTCTTTTTGGGCTCGAGCATCGAAGTTTGAGTAAAATAAAATTGCGACGCCTTCACAAACTACGCCACTAGAGGCGAGCTTGGAGCGTTCAACCAGGAATTTTTCAAAAAATTTAACACGCTGACCTTCCTTGATGCAGGATGGGCCTAGGGAGCTCTACTCTCGGGAGTACCAGTCATGATATTTGGCTAGCATCTTACGGGATTTGAGCGACAGGGACCAAGATCAACTGGGAGTTGCAAGATTATGGCATATTGCATACACGGCGCCCGTGTGCACCCACCTAGGGATGTTGTCAGCGTTAGCTGAGAGGTGGCATAGTGAGACATCGTCATTTCATCTCCCCACTGGCAAGGCCACCGTCACCTTGGAGGACGTTTGGTGCATTCTATGATTGCCTATTCATGGCCGACAGGCGATCTATGATATGGATGAGGGACGAGAGTCCTGCACTAGAGTCCTTGCCACACGAGACATTATCTACTGCGAGGGACAGATTGAGTTAGAGAGATACAAGATCATCGCACCTCCCTTCCGCTGGGTGATTGCAGTGATCATTTCAGGTTTGGTTGCCCCAGACAGATGAGGGCGATACTTGAGTGCCGGCTGGGGATATTGCTGGGAGCGGATGGTCTGAGACAGGCCAATTCATTTTGCGTGGGGGCCTATCCTTCTAGCTTCGCTTTACAGGGACCTTCACAAGTACACATACATGGATTGCAGAGTGTTGGGGGTTGGAGTGACACTTCTTCATGTTTGGGCATGGGAGCACATTTATGTGTTGCGTCCACACGTCATTCCAGTTTCGATGGGGGTAGATGATGCCCTCGTGACATGGTACAGAGGCGGTGTGTCCTTCACACACACTGGTGAGCATGGGATCCCCTACTGGAGGCGGGTCCTAGATGAGATGCTTGTCTTTACTTCACGTCCATACATTGGTCAGCCCAGATGGGCCGATGATGTTGCCCAACTCTTTTATTGCCGCTAGGATTGATATATGCAGGGGCGGGAGCACATGATGATTGAGAGGTATTTGCCTTGTCGAGTGCAACGTCAGTTCGGAGAGCCACAGGATCGGCCTGATGACGACTACGTAGTCGTCTTTGCACGCAGCATGACACAGGTGTCATGGGGTCATGGTATTCCCACCTTTGAGGCAATTGATAGCTTCAGGCAGTTGGTAACTAGACCATGGGCTTATGATCAGGACTTGGCACATCCAGGGACCACACAGGCCTACAGAGACTAGTTCAGACCTCCTCTTCGGTTGACTGTTCTAGGTGAGGATCCAGAGGTGCGCAGGGTCAGAGGCAGAGGGAGAGGACGAGGGAGAGGACCAAGGGTCGAGATTCGATAGGATCCACCAGGTGTACCCCCAGTTCCACCAGGTCAGGGAGATGTCCATATGCAGGATCAGTAGAAGGAGCTTCCAGTCCCACCACCACGAGTCGAGGGTGAGGATCAGGTTCACGTGCAGCCACGAGTACAGGCACAGGGACAAGCAGACGGTTGGGATGCACTGATTGCACAACTGCAGGCCCAGGTTCAGGCGCTAACAGCGGAGAGAGACAAGGCGAGGGCTGAGAGAGAGCTACTCAGAGCAGAGAGAGATCCAGTTGTGCAGCAGAGACAGGCTGCAGAGCTACAGGTAGCCACTGAGCTAGGCCGCAGGTAGCAGATTGAGAGTATGACAGCCTCCTCCTCGTAGGGTACAGTGCCAGTACGATCCTACAGGGATGCTATCTGAGAGATAGAGTACTACTATCGAGCTTACCTTGACACCGTACCTAGAGCAGATTGGATCCCAGAGTACTCAGAGCGGGCCAGCTAGAGACCACTAGAGGGTCACGGTGACAGGGGTGAGGGCAGCATTCACAGAGATCGGGCTTGATCTAGATGATACATATTTTTGTGCTTTATGGGCTCGTTTTTGATAGCCCGATGGGCATTTTGTACTGATTGACATATATGTACAATGATCCGATTTATTCTTTGTACTATGACAGTGACATGACTAATGATATATATGAGCCGATTTTGATGCGATGTACTGTGTTCTCCTTTATGCATGGATGGTTTATTTCTATATGCTATGGATGCTTTTATTTCTAATGATGTATGCATTATGATTATGACTAACAGATCTATATTATGTTAACCTATGATATGATATGCAAATGATGTTATCTATATGATGATTTATTTGATGCCAATGTGATATGTGATATGGATTTTAACATGATATGATCTATGGTATACACAATAATGTGTGGGATATGCTTATATATGAGATGATTTATGGATGGATGTAATATGAATGCGATGGTCGTGAGATGATGCAAATGAAATGGTGTTAATGCATAATGAAATGGTTTTTATGAGATGCTATGATATGTTAATGCATAAAGTGGTAAGATGATGTCATTGATGTTATGCAAGTATGTATGCCTAATGAATTAAATGCTTATATACCTATTGCTTATGATTATGGAATGCTTTTGTAGATGCTTATGTGATTATTTATATGGAATGGTTATAAAATGCCAATGAATGTTTATGCAATGATTGATATAATGCCATGAGATGCAATGTAATGGGTGAAATGCCTTGACATGGATGCACCTATCTATGAAGAATGTTTATGATAACCTATTTATATGATTAAAATGCAATGTGTATGTTTCCTATATGATATGTTTATACAATATGCTAATGATTTGTGGATGCAGGATTGATGGCGATGATGGTGATAATGATCAACTGTCATAGTACCTTGTTAGTGCAGTTAGTAAGAAAAGAAGAAGTCATTTCAACAAGACCCACGGTGATGCAAATGCAAATGATGATGATGATGGTGATGATAATTACTTGCCGAGGAATTGGGATTTTCAAAGGACCAAATTTTCTTATGTTTGATAACACACGTGGTACGATGCATCAAGGTATAGAGAACTAGGATGGTGTGGTACCTAGTGTGATGGAATTTGACTTGACAATCAGATAGGAGTATTCTTGTTCACACCTGACATACAGAAACCTTGCTAGGATGGACTTCAGAAGTTTCAGACACCTCAGACTAGAACACGGAAAGGTAAACCTATCCCTGCAATAGTCAACAAGTTGCCCTAGACCTCTTCCATACATACCTAACAAAGCAAGTATTCACTGAGGTTATACTACAAGAACGTCCAACAAGCATAGCAGACAAAAGATAATGATCATTGCCCCATTCCTATTTCTCTAAATCCTCTATTTTGGGATATCATCGAGACATCCTTGGAATGAGCGCAAAATAAGATAAGTCAAAAGAAAAAGACCAAGTACACAAGCAAACTGCTGCTCTTCAATACTGCTAACGGAAAGAGGATGTGTTTTCTAAGGATGATAACTGAAACTTATTGCCAAAAGATAATGCCCATTGTAGGAAGGATTCATCCTAGGACATGTTAGTGGATGGTGGCACGTCATTTCATTTATCCAAAGTGTTCTAAGGGATGATTGATATGGGACCAATTTAGATGATGAGTTACCAATACGAAGAGATAACCAGCTTGCTTACGCACTGACTTAGACTTTAGACTTGACATTTTTGAGTTTTCACTTTTAACCTGCTAGACTTGTTTCCGATTATCCTACCAAAGATTGAGGATGACGATCAGTTTATTATGGATGGTGTTTATTGTGGGTGCAAGTGAGATGAGATGGATGGATTTTTTCAAATATTTGGATGTTTTTGGAGTTTTGGCAATGTTTTGAGGCTGTTTTTGGTATTTTTCAAGGTTTTACAAATGTTTTGATTTTTTGATTTGCCAATGTTTTTGGGATTTTCTAAGATTTTGACCAAGAGACTAACCTAAAGACCTAGCCTAGGGGTCTCGAGGGCTGGTCAACAGACTAGCCTTTCCTACGTTATTTACGCAGAGACCACGTAGTTCGACTGATTACTTGATCGATTGATAGATGTGATATACATGATGAGATGTCAGTTTATTATGACGGACTCCTATAGGACTGACCTAATGTCTCAGGGGATGATCAAAGATCAACCTTGTCTACGTTCAAGCTCAAAGACAACGTAGTTCGACATGACGCTGTGTTTTTGACTTTTTTGAATGACTTTTGACCTGTTTTTGGATTTTGATATGTTTTGATGTTTTTAATTTTTTGAGCTTTTGATGTTTTTGGATTTTTGGATTTTTTGATGTTTTTGGATTTTTGGATTTTCTAATGTTTTTGGATTTTTGGATTTTCTGGTGTATTTGGATTTTTTGATTTGAGGACTTTAATAACATACATGAATCCGATCCAATGAGAACATGCCCCCAGCGTGAAGTAATAGACTACTCTTATAAAGGCAGGACAAACTGACCTTGATGATGGGCTGAGTAGTACTAGGAGGGATCATGATACAAACATAGGACCAAGCTATGGTGCAGATGCGAGTGGATGAGTGATGGATGGAGACCTGAATGCGATAGATGATGGAAGTGAAATGGAGGGATGATACCGAACAAGCCATAAAGATCCTGGTGGAAGGAAAGTGCATATTTACGCAAGGCGCCTGTTTGCTAGGTTTTCACTAAGGTACTTGCCCAAATTGCCACCAAAGTGGTTTTCACTAGAGGACGATTTTTTTCTTTATTATTTTTGATCATTTTTCTAATTTTTTTGGATTTTTTTCTTTTTTGATTTTTTTTGTTGTCACCAAGACGCCTGTTTGATAGGTTTTTTCCGAAGTGACCATTTTTTCAGGACATTTTCTAATTTTTTGTATTTTTGGTTCTATACCTTGAAAGATTTAGGCATAAAACTTTTTGAGATGGGAGTTATTCATGGGCTCCTACAGAGGTTCCCCTTCAGGTGTTGATAACTGATATGCCCCTGACTTATAACTTGATGTGATGATGAACGGTCTTAACCAATTAGGTTCGAACTTTCCTTTGCTGCTTGGGTTTGGGACATTTTTTTGATTTTCTTTTAAGACCAATTCTTCGACTTGGAAAGTCCTGCTTCTGATTTTCTTGTTGTAGCTTCGTTTGAGTCTATTTTGATAGACTTGCAAATGATTCAGAGCATCTATGCGTCTCTCATCTAGTAGCTCCAACTCGTTCAATCTTGACACCCGGTAGTCATCATCAGTGATGAGGTTTTGCAGTGATATTCTGAGGGATGGGAGCTTGATCTTAATGGGAAGTACGACTTTAGATCCGTAGACCAGGGAGAAGGGGGTGGCGCCAATGGGTGTGTGGATGCTGGTTCGATAGGCCCAGAGGGAGGGATTAAGCTACAAGTGCTAATCACGACCTGCGTCATTGACTATTTTCTTGAGGATTTTGAGGATGGTTTTGTTTGTAGCTTCTACTTGGCCATTGCCCTGGGGATAGTACGGGGTGGAGAAGCAATGTTGGATTTTGAATTTCTCACACAAGTCACGGACCTCTTGGTTCTTGAATGGTGTCCCATTATCTGAAATAATGGCTTGTGGGACACCGTATCGACAAATGAGGTAGTTCGGGATGAACTTTGAGATCTGCTTTCTAGTTATATATGTCATGGGTATGGCCTCTACCCACTTTGTGAAGTACTCAGTTGCAGTTATAATGAATTTGTGGCCATTGGATGAGGTGGGTGTGATTTTCCCAATGAGATCGAGTCCCCACTACGAAAAAGGCCATGGTGTGACAATGGGGTGAAGCTCTTGAGCTGGAGCATGGATGAGGTCCCCGTGCTGCTGACATTGTAGACACCTCTTAGCATGATCATGTGCTTCTTTTTCCATTTTGGGCCAATAATACCCCATCCTCAGTAGTTTCTTAGCGATGGTCATTCCACTTGAGTGTGAGCCACAAATATCGTTATGAACTTTGGTTAGAGCGGTTAATGCCTCCTCAACATTTAGGTAGCACAGTAAGGTACCTTCTATGCTTCTACGGTATAGGGTGTCACCTAGGATCACAAATATGGATGCCTTTTTAACAAAGGTTCATTTTAGGTTTGATGGTAGATTAGCGGGTATGACTCCTATTCAAAGACATGTAAAGATGTCATGATACCAAGGATTGCCAGGGCCAATGATTTCACACACATATTCCAATTCTAGTACCTCGAATGTGGGAACGAGAAGCTGCTCAATCAAAAATTCATATTTTGGCACGTTGTGAGGGATGTCTAATAGGGACCCAATTATAGCCATGGCGTCTGCTGCTCTGTTGTTGGTTCTTGGAATCTGCTCAAATGTTATGTCAATGAAGGATTCTTTTAGAGTCTCCACCAATTTCTTGTATGGAGTGAGCTTGTCATCCTTAGTCTGATATTCATTATTGACCTTATTTATGATCAACTGAGAGTCTCCATACACCTTGAGAGCTATGATGTTCCATCGCATTGTTATTCTGAGGCCTATAGTCAAAGCCTCGTATTCTGCTATGTTGTTAGTGCAAGGAAATGCCAATTTGTATGACTTTGGTATGAAATCCCTTGGTGGGGTGATGAAGAAGACACCAGCTCCTAATCCATGTTGTGTGTATGAACCATCGAAGTAAAGTTTCCAATGGTCAGTTATGTTGAGGTTAAAAATGGATTCATCTGGAAATTCTGAGACAAGAGGATTCTCAGAATAAATAGGTGCTTCTGCTAGTTGATCTGCAATAACCTGGCCCTTAATGGCTTTACGCTCTACATACTCGATGTCATACTCTGATAGTATCATCACCCATTTTTCCATCCTTCCTGTGAGCATTGCCTTTGATAAGAGATACTTGAGGGGGTCAATTTTTGCGATGAGCTTTATCTTGTGTGCCAACATGTAATGTCTAAATTTTTGGGATGCAAACACTACTGCGAGGCAAGCTTTCTCGATGAATGAGTAGTTTAGCTCATGACCGACCATTGTCCTACTGATATGTTAGATGGCCCTCTCCGTTCCATTTTCATCATGCTGAGCTAGGAGAGCTCCAAAGGCTGCTGCTATTGCTAACACATATAAGATTAATGGCTTTCTTGGGATGGGTGGCATTAAAACTGGTGGTGTCAGTAGGTATTCCTTGATTTTGTTAAATGCCTCTTCGTACTTTGTATCCCATTTGTATGCTACCCCCTTGTGGAGTAGGTGGGAATATGGATTTTGCTTGTTTTCCAGTTGTGCTATAAATCGTCGGATGGATTGAAGTCGGCCTTGGAGACCTCTCAGTTGCCTTAATGTCTTTGGTGCTTCCATCTTGAGGATTTCTTTCACCTTTGCCGGATCCACCTCGATACCCCTCATGGAGACTATGTATCCTAGCAATTTACCTGATTGTACGCTGAAGACACACTTCTTGGGATTTAGTCTGACTTTGTATTCCTCCAGTTTGTCAAAGATAGCACTTAGGGTTGCTATATGATCTTGTCTTTTTTTGGATTTTGCTAGGATGTCGTCGACATAGTCCTCGACTGTTTTATGAATCATGTTGTGGAATATTAATGTCATGGCCCTTTGATAGGTTGCTCCTGCATTCTTTAGGCCGAATGGCATCATGTTCCAGCAGTAGGTCCCCCATGGACAAGTGAAAGTTGTCTTATGTTGATCTTCTTTTGCTATCATGATCTGGTTGTATCCTGAAAATCCATCCATTGGTGATAGAATCTCATGCCCTGTTGTCATATCTACTATCATGTTGATATTGGGAAGCTGAAAATCATCCTTGGGACATGCCTTGTTCAAATCTCTAAAGTTCGTACAGATTCTGATGGCTCCGTCAGGTTTTGAAACAGGTACCAAATTTGACACCCATTCTAGATAATCAATTGGTCGGATGAATCCGACATCTAACAACTTTTTAAGTTCCATTTTGACCAATAAGGCTATTTGAGGATGCATTTTTTGAAGCTTTTGTTTGACTGGTTTTGCTTCTGGATACACTGCCAAGTGATGAACCACTGTCTTTGGATCAAGTCCCGGCATGTCGGCATAACTCCATGCGAAGTTTATTTGTCTTTCCTTTAGGAATGCTGCTAGGAGTTCTTGTTCTTCTAATAATAGTGATTCCGCATAGAATGTGATATGCAGGGTCTCCTCTGTTCCTAGGTTGACAGGATTGCATTTTTCGGCCAAGACTACTGACTTCTCCTGATGGATAGCTCTTAGAGGAAGATTGAATCCTTCATCCTGGGGTGCCTCAGAGAGTTTTTCACCATTGGATACGCCCTTTATTTTTACTTTTGTCTTGTCAGACAGTGCCACAATGTGGTTTTCACTCTAGAACTTGGATATGATTCTTAGTTTCTCACTTTTGCGACTAAAGGATTAAATCGTTTCCCCGTAATAGGCATGTGTGTCCAACTCCATTATAAACCCTGCTTTGTGATCCCCATCTGGAATGTTATCCCTCAGTCCCATGAATTCTGAGAGTGCCTCATCATTTTCGAATGTATCGAGAATTGGTGGTCCTCATTGGTCGTAGTCGATGAGTTGGGGGTACACTAAGCGAATCTCATGATTTTGTTGGTCTGGTTTGAAGGAGATGGTGCTAATCATACACAGGGTGGTGTCCTCAAATAACCCAGGTAGATTGGTCAAGTGATCCTCGTCATCGCTACTACTACAAACATCAGTTACATCAAATGTAAAGTTGTCTAATACACGACCTGTAGATATGAGTAGGTGTAATTCTGCTACGGTTGGCTGAGGAGAAATATTAACCATTCTAACCGGAGGACTTCGGCCACGTATGGTTATTCTCGGAGGGGTACATCCAAGGCCAAGATTTGTTATGGGTCGCGTCTCTAGCATGATAGGTATTATGAGCCCATTGTTGTTTTGTCCCAGTCTTTGGTTTCTGTCGTAGCCCATTGCGAGCATCATTTGTAGGCCCTTGCTTGTCTCATCCATTGGTAATTCAGGTGTCAGTCTTTCAGCTCGATACAACATATGAGATGGATCTACTTCAATAACCTCCTAACCGAGGTCTCCCCAGCTTGTGAATTCAGGATAGTCTTCAGAAGACGTTTGTGATGTGGAAGCTTGATTTTCTTGTGGGCGTCCTCGTGATCTAGGAGATTGTGGTAACTCTCCTATCACGTAAGAATTGTTGGGGAGCTTTGTGCTCTACCAACCATCATCCCGGATGATGAGCTTGATGTTAGAGATGGTGGGAATGTGGGTGTCTCGTCAAGGAACGCCAGAGGCGGGTCGATGTATTGTGTGGATGGGCCCTCATCATTTTTTGGTACTTGGGGGATTTTGTAATACTTTGCTTCAAGATTTTTGCAGTATGAGAAAGGTTCAGGATCCCCATGGATGTTAACTTCTTGTCCATTATGTGTAAATTTCACACATTGGTGGAAGGTTGATGCTATTGCTTTCATCGCATGGATCCATGGACGTCCCAGGAGGATATTATATGGCAAGTCAAGGTCCAAGACCTGACAAGTGGTTTCCATGAGAGTTAGCCCTACTTGAATAGGGAGTTTAATCGTGCCTTGAGACACTCTTGCTTGGTCATCATATGCTCTTATCGTGATGCCCTTTCCTTTGTCGATGGAATCTTCTGATATTTTCAACTGCTTGATGAGGCTTAGGGAACATATGTTCAAACCCGCACCTCCATCCACCAAGACCCTTTTGATTTTTCTCTTATGTACAATGGCTTCCAAGTGAAGTGCACGGTTGTGAGATGGTTGGGCAGGGAAATCTTGGTCAAAGAATGTAAGGAGATTAGGCGTTATGATATTTCTGACCATAGCTTGGAATTTCTCTGCATCGAGATCTGCAGGGACAGTGGATGAGGCTAATGCTTCTTCAAGGATCCTCTTATGAGCTGATGATATTTTTAAAAACTCCATGATGGAGATGTGTGTTGGCATTCTCTTGAGTTGGTCTAGGACATTATAGCCATTAGGAATGGATCTAGATGCAGGAATTCTATTTGGTTGGGATGATCCTGCGATGGTGACTTTGCCGCCTCGTGTGGTGACCCCACATTCTTCGGCATGGGCACCCTTGATGGTGATGACCATGCAGTCCCCATTTAGGGAGGCAACGACTGATTCATAGACATGATTTACATTGCCCTTCCCTTTATCATTTTTATTCCCTTTGTTTCCATGATTCGACATCGGATTCGTATAGATCTTAAGATCTTGATTTCTTGTAGGTTGTTCCACGTTTATGATTTTCTTATCGATGAGATCTTGGATGATGTTTTTGAGTCTCATGCAGCTGTTTGTGGTATGGCCTTTGATTTTGTGAAATTCGCAAAGTTGATTCTCATTATACCAAGGAGGTTTGACATCGGGTTCTTGGTAATTTTCAAATGTAGGAGGCTTGATGAGTTTTTCGTCGATCAATTTTTTCATTATGTCCTCAAGTGGTTCCCCCAAAATGGTGTATTTTCGTTTTGGATAACTTTTGCGTTGGGGTGGTCCTCTTTGATCATTGAGGTTATTGATGGTTGGATTTTTGTTGGGTTGGTATGTTGTGTGATGAGTGTTTTGGTGTTGTGTTTGGATTTGTGGTGCAGGTGTATGTTGGTGTGGGCCACTAATGACCACCTTGGCATCATCGACACCGTCATTAGTAACGTTTTTGTTCCTTGCCCATGTACAAGGTTTATCATTGTAATTGGATGGTGGGTGGTTGTTTTGTTGTTCGTGGTATGATGTTGATTCTGCGGGTTGGGTCACAAGGGCTCTTTCAATGCTAAGCGCCTTGGGAATCAGTTGATCATATGTGGTGATGCCTTGAACCTTGAGATGAAATGCCAAGCGGCCTTCAAGGTTGGCTATAATGGTGCAAAGTTGTTGTTCGTTTGGCATGGTCCACTTGCTTCGATTGGCCTTGGATTGCCATCGTTGAAGGAATGAAGTAAAAGATTCATTCTTTCCTTGTTTTAGAGTGTATAGTTCTTCGAGACTAACATCCATTGCAATGTTACATGTGTAGTTCCTAATGAATGCGTCCCTAATTTCTTGGAATGTTCTAATGCCTGAAGGTAAGCGAGAGAACCATTCTATAGCGGGGCCTACGAAGCTTCTAGGAAATAGCCGCATCAGATAAGTATCGTCATATGTGACTTCCATGCAATGAACCTGGCATTCCCTGATGTGATCTTCAGGGTTTCCCATCCCTTGATATTTGTCAAATTTGGGGATTTCAAATCCCTTGGGGAATGGTTTCATCTCTAGGCTCCTATCAAATAAATAGGAAGACAAGTTGCTTGGTGTTTTGGTTGTTTTTCCTGATTGAAGGTCAAGCACTTGTTGCGAGAGCAACCTGAGTTGTGTCGTCACATCATTTTGCAGATTAGGGGGTGGGATGAAAGTGTTTTGGGATGTTTCAATCGTGGGTTGGGTGGGTGGGTTGATTGGTGTGTTGTTTGACATGTTGTTCAATGGTATCTGTATGTTTTGCCGAGTGAGGTAGGCTTCCACCTGCTTTTGTATGAACTGTTGGAACTGTAAAAATATGATGTTTTTACATAGGTTTTCATTCATAAATTTCTAGATTTGGTCCTACCGTATGCATTTTTCAATCTATAGTTTTCCATTTTGTCCCATTGAGTTAATCGTGTTGTGCATTTTTCATGTTTGGGTCCATATCGGCATAGGTTCATTCCTGTCTCCCTGATCAATTTTGCGTTTCCCGCTTGCATGAGTCTGTGTTGCCTATCACCAAGACTCATTTAATGTCACATTGATTGAAGTTTGTTTGCAGGTGGTGTTCGGTAGGACCTTTGTTTTGTCACAGCAACTGGGTTTTGTTCGTGGTTGGTTATCGGCATAATGATCATCTTGTGTTGGTGACAACAGAGACATCTATCGGTGTATGTTATGGCTATCGGGATAAGGTCTCACCGAATTCAACGTGTCTCCCTGACTTGTGCTTGAAACGGTTTATCGGCGGGAGTCAGGTGTTCGGTCTAACGTCTTGCCGAAGCTATGATGTCTCAGCGACAGGCCCACTTTGGGTTCCCTTCAGTGTATGTTGAGATCCACGGTAGGAGGTCTTGGCGAAGTGAGTTTGTCTCACCGACAATGCAAAAGGTTTTCTTCTAAATAGCTTTCATTGGGAGTTAAAACTATCGGTACATGGTCTCTCTGATATCTTGAAGCTACAGCGACAGTAGGTCAAATGAAATGTACAATTCAGTAGGAGACTTCTTATGTCTTAGCGAGGATGAACAGGACAAAACATGTTGCGTGGTGTGACTCTTTGGCTTTCGGTGTATGGTCATGGCGAAAGGGTCGGGTTTTGCCAACTATATTCAATGTGGATTCCTCTCGGTGCGCGAATGGTCTTTCGGCATGATATCTAGTTCCTTTTGGCGATCTATATATATGCTTGGGATGCGATATCGGCATGGGTCAGGATTACTGATATGAGGTCTTAGCGAGTGACCTTCGGTCTCGCCGATAATGCATATGAAGACTCCATCGGTATGAAAATATTCTGGTCTTGGTGAGCATGAATGACTTCAAGGTACTTCGGTATGACATGGTGTTGTCTACGTAAGGTTTCCCCAATAGTTACAAGTTATAGCGACAACATGAGACGGGTGGCTTCTGTCAGTGTGAGAACGTTTGTGTCTTGGCGATGTATTGTGGCTTGAGGCTTTCGACAGAACAAAGTTAACTCGCTATGGAGTATCACCGATGTTGTGTGGTCACAATGAGACTTAAAGAATCAAAAGAATATCCTTTGACCCTGATGTAACAATTGGGTGGTTATGGCGAACGTGAATTACAGAGCGCGGGGATGAAGCGTTTGAATTGCCTTCGGCAGGACGATATGTTGTGTCTGGCCGACTGTTCTACTGGTAAAAACAAAATTTTAAAATCTTGTGGCCGACATGTTGAATGCTTGGAGACCGTTGCTGGCCGACTTGAATTTCAGCCCGAATCTTGTGGAGGGCCGACATAATATTTTATTTTGATATTTTTCTCATGTTGATGTATAAATAAGCATGTTGTAGTTGTTAATAAGGACTGAAAATGAGATTTTCGATATACTACAAGTAGATACAGTAGAATAAAATTATCAGACCAGAGGCTATTATTGCATGATTTCACAATGGAGGTATTTATGAGATTCAATTGATGTTGTTGCATTTCTTTGGTGTCAATTATTTGTTGAATTGAAATGAAAAATACTGCTAAGTTGTCTCCATGATTGATTTTTCTAGTTGTTTAAATTAGCATAACAAGTTTATGTTTGATTTATCGATACACATTTGTTGTATTTGTGTGATCAATCAGCTAGTTCTTTCAAGCAAAGATTAAGTCCTTTTATTGATCACAGTAATCAGAGAAACTCATTTTGGATTATTGAAGTAGAACTTAGTAGTCACATTATTGCATGTTTACACAAGTTGTAAACAAAGCGTATGCTAGATAATTTGTGTCTTCTCCAGAGAGTGTTGCTTATCTTGATCTCATTTGACTCTGCATACCCAACAAGGCACTAGTCTTTGCACTTCACCATTTGAATTTATTCAGTTTTCCTTACATCTATTAATTGAGCATTTATTTTAGGATTCAGATTAGAATATTGTGTTGTTTTCAAGTTGGATTTCATTTGTTCACCTCCCATTGCCATTGTGAACAAACTGCTTTAAGAAAATAATCACAAGTTAAGCCTGCATTATTCAAAAGAGGTACACCCGCCCAAGTTTTGCAGCACCTAAAGAGTAGAAGGTTGAATTATTTCAGCCTTTTCTGTTACCCTAAAGCGTATCAAGAGATTGGCAATCCCTTGAGGCATTCAGCCTGCGTTTTTGAGAGCTAACATGAACAATGCTTGTTGTTGATCTTGTTGTTGTTGCGCTTGTTGTTGTGCTTGTTGTTGTTCCAACAACGCTTGTTGTTGGGCTGCCAATTCTATTGCTTCTTGCTGCTCTTTGTATTGTTTTAATGCTTGCTGGTATGCTTGCAATTGCGCTGCTTGTCTTTGTGTAAGAAGTTGTGCTTGATATTGGACTTGTTGTGCCTGATATTGCGCTTGAGCTTGCGCTTGTGCGGCTTGTTCTTGGGCTGCTTGTTGTTGCAATAAAAGTTGTGCTTGAGCTGTCTTTTGTGCTTGCAATGCATGTGCGGCTTTTTGTTGTTGTTGTTGTTGCAATAAAGCTTGGGCTTGTTGTGCTTGTTGCGCTTGCAATGCGGCTTGTGCAGCTTGGGCAGCTTGTGCGGCTTGAGAAGCTTGCTGAGTAGCTAATTTTTCAGCTTTTTGTTTCTGAACTTGTTGGTATCCTCTTTGGAAAGCAGCTTGCAATGATGTGTTGTATTGGTTTGATGTGGTGAAAGTTGGTGGTGGTGGAGGAGGTGGTGGATTTGGAATGTTGTTTGTGAAGGTGGTGTTGGTGTTTTGCATGATAGATGGTGTTGTTGATGTGATTGTTCCTTGAGAGACCATGCTTTGTGATGTTAATGGGGTGTTTGATGATGTTTCCATTGCTTGTGTGTTTGTCATTTGTTTTTGCGATATCAACGACAAATTTTGAGCGTTTGGTGTAGTGCCTTGATTGATGGTTGGGATATAGGTTTGATTGATACTTGGTAGAGGGGGAAGCCCTAAACCAAGGAGTGTGAGTTGTGAAAATGTCATGGTGTCGAATATGCCCCCTGGTCCGAACATATCTCCCTCTTCTTGTGAATTTGTGAGAAGAGGTGTTTGAGTTGTTTCACGAAAGTATGATGATGATGGATCCTGATGGAAGGTGAGCAGAACATTTTTGTGTAATGGGTTTTGGGGTATGCTTTGTTCCAAGGTGGTGTTTGCATCCATATTTTGATTATTAACAAGGGGGTGTGTTTGAAGAGCATTGAGAAATGCATTTCCCTTGTTAACGTTGGGTTGGGTTGGAGCAAATGATGTTGTGATTTGCGGAATGTTTTACGTGATGTTTTGAGATGGGGGTGTAGATGAGATGGAAATGGTGGATGAAATTGGAGGAAAAGATGTCTCCACTATAGTACTCACATCAAAATCCAAAGGTAACTTGGCCCCTTGTTTTGCTAGCTCAAGCATGTATAACGAAGGGTTAAGTCTCATCATGATGTTGATGATTCTATGGTTGTCTGGATTTTGGAGCATTTCAGTCATTTCCTCGTGAGACATTCCAAAAGTAAGGTCCTCTCCTTGGTTTTCTTCTTGGGGATTTTGCGATGATGAGAGGGTCAAAGGATTACTTGATTCGGTGGGATTCATTTATGTGTTTGTTTGGCTAAGATCGCTTGAAGCGGGTGTTTCTTTGTTGGCTTCCATACTCTTCTTGTATTGAGATCTAGTTAGAACCATAAAACAAGGATCAATCTTTGAGAATATGGGAGATGAATCTCTTGATTCTTTGGATCGATCGTTATTTTATGCCCCAAAGTTTTAGGATGCCTTGAGGATCAAATGTGATGATATGATGACGATGTTAGGGATGGATGGTATGAATGTTATGATCTTTTGGTAAGTCTTTGAAGGAGATACTAGGATTTTTAGGACTTGCGGATTTTGATTTTGTTTTTGGATTTGAGATTTTGTCCTTGATTTTGATTTTGCTTTTGATTTTGAACAAAAAGACCCTAAGATGTTGGATGATGATCTAAGGGATAGCTTTGTTCAAAGGATGATGATTTGAATACGTGTGAGGAGAAGGATGTTGGTGTAATTAATTAATTAATTATTACACTGGCATAAGTTTACTTAGGTCTTGCATTTAATCATTTAGTCCTAGGTTGCAATCATTTAATAAATGGGATAATATTCCCTTCCTTATTTGTAGGAGATAAGATTCCTTCTAGAACTTATCTCCTCATTTAATGTTCATCACCATTAGGGTTCACATGTTGTAGCATGTTGTTAGATCAAGACACATGTCAACATCTCATGCATATTAGGGTTTTTCTCTGGCCTATATTATCAGGCATCTTGTTCATTTGTACAATATCATATCATATATCATATCAATAGAATCTCAATCAGCATTCCATTGTTGCAACACTTCTTTTGTGGTTGATTATCTTTCATGGCTAAAGTCCTTTATTGAAGCTTCAGGGACTGTGCACTCCATCATTTCAACATGGTATCAAAGCGAGTCCATTGAAACATCAACCCTAGATCCAAGAAGTTTGGAGTGCAAGATTCAAGCAGGCTTAGAGTTTTATGTTGCAGGCTAGTTGGTTCTACCCGGGAGCCAAGCTGTTTTCTGGTGCAGATCAAGCCCTCTCCGACCTCTCCATTGCATCCAGAAGGCCTCAAAACCTACAGATCGCCTGTTCATTTGCCAAAATCAGAGTAGATTCAATCAGGAGCCTGTGAGGTACATTTTAGGGTTTGCATTTTTTGTACTATCCATACAGTTTTGCAGGAAGCACCCATCCTCAGAGTCCCTTTCCGCCGCCACGGGACTCCATCACTCCCTCGCTACATCCGCCAAGGCTACTCGCCACAATCCTAACACCAATATTGCTGCTGGTGGACTGCTTTCCCCGGCCTTTATCCGTTGCAGAATCGGTGATCTCTGCTCTGTTGTTCGACTTCTGTTCCCTGGTTGATACCTCCTGGGCCTGGTCTGACGCCTGACTTCCTCATTGACTGCATTGCTTTGCTGCTTTCATTGAAGTCTCTCGAGCCGAGATCGGTTGTCAGGATCCATTGACTCTCCATGAAATTCTCCGGCGCTATTCGCTTCATCCCGCCTTCATCCGGACGTCACCGAAGGTGGTGGAAAATTTTTTTATTGCTAGCACAGCCCACGGTCCTATCACCGACCAAGGGCCAAACTTTTTTGCCCTAAGGTGCTTCAATTTTGCGCCCAGTTAGCTAGAGCATCACCCAATCAGGAAGAATCTTCCAGAGGCCATATCTTCTGCGTCCGGTATCAAAAATTTGTAAACCATATATCGTTGGAAAGGTATTTCTGTCAACTTTCTAGTGGTGTACTCTATTTTTCTAGATTCTGCTCCTGTAATATTTTATTCTCAGTTGAAGTGGAAACCCTAGTTTTTGGGTTTAGAGGTTCTATGTCACTTTTCAGTTTGTTTCAGAAGCGTCACTTCAGTTGCTAGTTCATCAGATATCTGCATTCATTTTTTTTTGTCAGAATATTTGTCTTGGTTTCTTGTTCTTCTCCAATGGCTGAAACAGGTTTTGAGATCCTTACTCCTCACAATTATCATACATGGAAAGTCAGTATGCAGCATCTCCTTTGGTCAAAGGGACTTTGGTCCACTTTGAATGAGAATCAACCTCATCTTACCAGGGAATATGAGAAATTCCAGCATCAGACTAAGTGCGAAGAGGCAATGGGGCTCATTGCTATTCATGTCTCTACCTCTTTGTTCTTCCATATTGAGGGGTGTCGTACTCCCAAGGAAGTTTGGGACAAGCTCAAGGATCTTTTTGGTTCAGTTAGTGATGTTCGAGCTTTACAATTGGAGTCAGAACTTTCCTCCCTCATTGTTGATCAATTTCCTTCTATTGAAGACTTCCTGGTAAAGTTTAAGTCTTTGCGAACTCAGCTTGTAGGTTGTGGAAAAGATAAATCTGACAAAGAATGCATTTTTATGATTTTATCCAAGTTGAGAGGTTCCTTTTCATACTTTGCTACTTCTTTCTATTCCACCATGGATGGACTTGGTGATAATTTTGTTATGCCTTCATTTGAGACTTTTTGTGAAAGGCTAACCCGAGAGCAACAAAGCTCACTCAAGCTGATACACCCACCAAGACACATGCTTTGGTAGCAGGATCATCCAAAGGAAAGGGTAAGCATAAGAAAAAATCCAAGTCAAGAGCTTCTTCTGAATCATCTTCTCAGCCTAAGGAAGACAAGCCAAAGAGAGAAAGGCCCAAATGTACCTTCTGCAATGGGCTTGGTCATATTGAGGATAACTGTTTCAAGAGGGAAATCCATGAGCTTCGGCAAATACTTAAGGATCACAATATCACTCTCCCTCCTACTATAGTTAAATCTCCTCCTTCCACCCCTCATGAAGAGTCATCTTCTGGTTTTGTTGGCATTGCTACTTCTGATAATCTTGGACAGGGACATG
Source organism: Sequoia sempervirens (assembly GCA_007258455.2). Taxonomy (NCBI): domain Eukaryota; kingdom Viridiplantae; phylum Streptophyta; class Pinopsida; order Cupressales; family Cupressaceae; genus Sequoia; species Sequoia sempervirens. The sequence continues at coordinate 26,059 of VDFB02389709.1, forward strand.
CTTTGATCACTACTTTGGTTGATAATCGAGAAGGATGGGTAATTGACTCTGGTGCCTCTAGGCATGTCACTTCTTCTCAACACCATATCTTGTGGGATACTTTGAGGCCTGCCGACTTTGATCGAATGTTCACAGCCAATGCTAATATTGTATATGTTGCTGGTCTTTGTGATGTTGATCTTAATGGTAGGAGGTTAGAAAATGTTGTCTATGTTCCTCAGATTGCTCACAATTTGTTGTTTGTTTATCAACTAACTCAGGAGGGTTTGAAAATTGAATTCACCTCTGAACTTGCTATCATTAGAGATAGATTTGATGTACTTGTTGCCTATGGTCAAGCTAATCATCATTCCAAGGTCTACAAGTTCACAAAATTTTGGGATCGAGATCCTCCTGTTCCTGATTCTCCAGATTCCAGGGTAGGCAGCACATCCTCTCCTGCACTCCACCAAGGTTGTGGAGGTTGGCTTGGTTTGACTCTTTGCATGGAACCATCTTCCTTAGACATCTCTCAGTTGAAATTTGCTTCCGCAGAGATGGATACTTTTTCTTCTTCAGACTTGTGGCACATGGATGGGTTCACTTCAGTTCTATCTGACTTGGGTACTCAGTTTCACATTGGTTTTGAGGATATTTTAGAGGGGACTACTCTCCTTTATGGGGGGCTATCTAGTCCACATATTTTTTGATCTTTTTTTTGTATATCTGTGATGGTTGTAGTCCTTGGGGGGATAATGCTGATTCCTCCAAACATCACTCTTCCATCTATTTTTTCTATCTCCTTTTTGGGGAGGGGTTTTGTTCCCATTGGGTTTTCCCCTTTTCTCTAGTTGTGGGAGATTGTTCTGCATCTTCATGTACATGGGTACCTAACATGGCCTCGTAGCCGGGACCCATCATCATCATGCATAATCATTGCATTTTCCTCCCTAAGTTGCACTTATGGGGGGGTGTTGGTGTAATTAATTAATTAATTATTACACTAGCATAAGTTTACTTAGGTCTTGCATTTAATCATTTAGTCCTAGGTTGCAATCATTTAATAAATGGGATAATATTCCCTTCCTTATTTGTAGGAGATAAGATTCCTTCTAGAACTTATCTCCTCATTTAATGTTCATCACCATTAGGGTTCACATGTTGTAGCATGTTGTTAGATCAAGACACATGTCAACATCTCATGCATATTAGGGTTTTTCTCTTGCCTATATTATCAGGCATCTTGTTCATTTGTACAATATCATATCATATATCATATCAATAGAATCTTCAATCAACATTCCATTGTTGCAACACTTCTTTTGTGGTTGATTATCTTTCATGGCTAAAGTCCTTTATTGAAGCTTCAAGGACTGTGCACTCCATCATTTCAACAAAGGATGCATCTACCCACACCTATTCAAACAAGATGATTGTTTCACTAAGCATATGAAGAAGGATTCATCTACATACACTAAGCTAGACAAGATGATTTTGATAACTTTGACTAAGCATATGCAAAAGGATGCATCTACACATGCCTAGCAAAAGGTGATTTTGACAAATATTTTCAAGGATTTAGTCTCAATGATTTTAATTTTCCACAAAGTCTAGTATTTAAGGATGATTTCAAGATTTTCCAAAAGATGATAGTGAGATGATGTTGTTTTTGATGTTTTGAAGGATGGATGCAAAAGGATTTTGATATGTTTTGATCCTAAGATGAACCTAAAAGGGTATACCTTGTTTGCCTAGATCTAGGTATTGAAGAGCATGCAAATGCTTCCTAAAGACCTTTGTAACCAAGAAATGATTTCATTTGAACATTCCTTTTTAGATTTCCAACCAATGATTTTTTGCTTTTTGGGTTTATGAGTCTTCAACACATATGAAAGTTCATTTTGCTTAGTTTTTCTTAATGTCTTTATTTTACCAAAAACACTTTCTTCAATTAGGTTTTCAAACTAAGATGTCCCATGTCTTAATTTCTTCAAACCCCACAAGATATGTTATGTGGAAATTCAATGAACTTAAGGCAAGGGTTTCCTATTGTTTACTTGAGAAGAAAGATTGAGATATAATCCAATGTTTAGAAACCTCTAAGGATGTGAATCCCAAGGGAAAGCAATAACATATGGATTGAGTCAATTGTATTTGTCTTCAAAAGGGTTTGAGATTTCAATGATGTTAAGTGTTTGTTTTTGAGATGTTTTTGATCAAGCAATGTATTTTGTAACCTAAGAATAAGTACATTCCTATGGATGTGTAAGAAAATATTTGTTGGATTCCCACTTGGACAAGTCCAGCTACGCTTATCTCTAGCGAATGGTTAGATGCTTGACCCCATTGGCTCCCCTCCATGACACTCACTTATACGGGGCAGCCAAGCATCAACACCCATGAAACTCCCATGGCATGCTTTCCATTTCTACTAGAAGACCATAAAAGTGTGGGGCGGCTTCAGAATGACCATTCTTGCACCAACAAATAGATTAAAGGATTTTGGAAAATTCTAGCACATGGGTTTTAATAAGGACTTTCCGTTCGTGGAGATTGGCCCATATGGCAAGAGTCCCCTTTCGGATCCATCTTGTCGGAATCAACCGCGTGATATTGGCGTTTCTTCCAATATCCACATTTATATCTCGGTTGGAAATACTCTTGGCTTTAGAGTGTTACCGGTTGAGCCATTCCCTTGGGTGAGTACTTTTTCCCCAAGGCGGACCCTCTAGGATAAATAAAAGTGTATGAAGAACACTATTCCTAACTCGATCAATCCTTGTTTGCCACAAGAAGAGAGAATATACACAACAATGCCCCCACTCACACTCGCACAAGATGTTCAATTTTAAACCCAAATCAAAGTGTGGAGGTGATTGCTTTATCTCAACCCAAAGTCATTAAAAAGGCCTTTTGATTCTCAAGATCGCTATAAAGCGCAAGAGAAGTGCATACGTCCTTTTTCAATGGCTTTAGTCTAAGTAAGCCTTCACGAAAAACAATGTTTGCACTTGTTCTTTTTATATCCCACAAAGAAAAATGTGAGTTTGTTTTAGAGCACCAAATCACAAGTGAAAGACATTTGTTCAATTTGTTAATCCAAGAAACAAAATCTAGTAAGTTGTGATCCTAAGATTCGTTTTAACCCCTTTGCAAGAAATGGAAAAACTTCTTTTTTAAACCCAAACAAAAATTAGTGTCCTAAGAAGAAGAAGATGGCAAATTCTTAAAGAAGTGTTAAACAAACACTAAAGTGTTTAAAAACACTTTGATTGAATGAAATATCGTCACCATGCTCCTTCTTCCCTTGTTTTCGATTTCCAACCTACAAGTGAGAAAAACCAGTCAAATTCTGGAAAATACATAAGCTAAAAACCAGAAAACAGAACATAAATTAATCATAAATCAAAAGCACGTGCTAAAAATCAAATTTTCCCTTTTTACTATCTTCTAGCATCACAACTCATGAAGGCGTCGCAATTCGTTCTCCCAGCGGTGCCCTCACAGCGCCGCTTACCAATCAGCGGCGCTCTGTGTCAAGACAAAGAGCTCAATTGCGTCGCAATTTTTGCCCAGCGTAGCAGTTTGTGTCTAGCATCACTGTTTAATATTTTTTTTGAAATTGTCTGTAGGTCGGCGAGTCTAGCGGTGAAGTTTAAAATTCAAAAATTTTGGCGGGACGAGTCCAACGGCACAATTTGTGTTTTAAGCGGTGCCATATAGCGACGCTGGCGAGCCCGCGGTGTCCAAACAGCGACGCTGACGAGCCCGATGTGCCAAAACAGTGACGCTGACAAGCCCGCGTTGGAATTTCCTGTGTGTGAAGAAAAATGTGAAAATTTCAAGAAAAGATTAGAAATAATGATATCCAGCCCTCCTTCTAGCGCCAAATGTGCGAACCCTTTTCCTAGTACTTGAATCCTAATTTAAATATGCAAACTCATGATCCCATGGGGGAATTGGTGCCAATTTGATGTGAAAATTGGCCCTTTCCCAATTCCTATGATGAAATCTTGATATGTTGAAGATGATATTGATCCACTTTGATGAAAGATGAGAACCCAGTTTCAAATCTGCAAAAATCCTAGCTAAAAATTCAATGATGGATGGAAATGGATAAATATTTTAGCATAATAACTTTGCAATGTTTGTGGATGGATAAATGAGGATATGAGCTCTTTATTTATAGAATTCAAGATGGATGAATGCCCAAATTTGAGCAATGTGGACTAACATTAATCCAATGATATGATGCCACTTGTCAAGCCATGAATGGATGAAGGATGTGCAAGATTTGGGGTTTGTGCCAATAAATGCATAAATTTGAATTTCAAATTTGTTGAAACCATGCAAGAGGGAAGGGAAAATGCAATAAATGCCACTGGCTCAAGGCAAAAGGACATGTAAGATGAATTTATCACGTCTTGTTGGATGTACATGTTGACTTGGAATTTTGAATTCAAATTGAGAGAATATTCCAAAAGATGCCTTGTGAGGAAAATAGAGATTTAATAAATGAATTAAATCTATTTTCATGTGCAACTTGCATTATCTAGAGGATGGGACATGAGATGAGGTTAAATTAATCAAGGGTTAATTAATTTAATTGGGATTAGATGATGTGACCTATTTGACTCAAATTTATGGATTTATTTAAATCAAATAAGAGAGGAATATGATAAAAGGCTAATTAAATAAGGATTTTGATTTATTTAATTAAAAGGGATGGTGTTAGATTAAATCAAATAAGGTTTAATTTATTTAATTTAATGGACTTTAGGGATTTAATCAAATAAATTGATTATTTAATTAAATAGGGATAATTAGATCAAATGGATTGATTTAATTAACAAAAGAGATTGACTTGATTAGATAAAATGATTTATTTAAATAAGAGACGAATATTGATGGATTTAATCAGATAGGGGAATTTGATTAAATGGTTAGATCGAGGGATGATTCAGGAAGGAATAATGTTAATAAGTCAGGATCATATGCACGATGTCAATCAGTATATTTTACGTGTCTACAATATGCGAATAATGTTATAATATTTTGAAGGTAGAAGTAAAGTGTGAAGAAGAGTGAGAAGATGCTTATGTGCTTAACCAGAACTATAATCAGGCATTAGCATATGCTATTTTCTCAATTCAAAATCTTGTGGATGTAATCCAAATTTTTATGTAAGATAGTGTGTCTTCCTTTGGGAAGTAAGCCTTTTTGTAATTGAGAAGTGAGCTCTAGGCAGTGTGCCTAAATGCATGTGCATTCCCCATTCATATTTCTTTTATACTTTTAACAGGGTATAATCTTGTGGATTAATCTCCATCGTGGTTTTCCCCCTAACAGGGTTTCCACATAAAAAAATCTTGGTGTTATGTGTGTTTGTGATGTGGTAATGGTTTATGCTTTCATGTTTATATATTAGATATGAGAATAAGTTTAATTTGTATAATTTTTGTGACAACTGATTCACCCCCCTCTCAATTGTCTACCCTTGTGTTTCCAACAATTGGTATCAGAGTAGGTTCCTTGGAAGAAGTTTAATAGCTTGAGGTGATCCGGGATGGTGACATATAAGAAGGATAGTCTGAGATTTGATGGAACTAATTATTCTCTGTGGAAGACTCGAATGGAGTGTCATTTGAAATGCATTGGTGAACCCTACTAGAAAATTACAAATAATAGGTACATTATTCCACAGAATGGTCCTTCTACTGCAGATGAGATTAAGGAAGCCAAGTACAATATCAAGGCTAAGGAAGCATTGTTGAGTGCTCTGACTGATTTTGAGATGACAAATATAATGAACCTAAAGACTGCTTATGAGATATGGAAAAATTTGGAAACCTTGTATGAAGGTGATGCTCATGTGAAGATTGCTAAGTTGAAAAACCTGAAAGAGAAATATGAAATGTTGAGAATGGGTGATGATGAGAACATTACTTCTTTTATGCAGAGAATGAATGAACTTGTGTGTAGTATCAGATGTACTAGTGGATTATTGGAAGAATCAAATATTTTTGTTAAAGTACTCAAATCCATGCCTGCTACATACAAAGCCAAAGCTACTACTATTGAGGATATCCGAACTATGACAAATATAACCAGAGACATGTTGATTGGTAAGCTTACTGCTTTTGAGTTAAGTGAGTTTGGTGATTCTCTTCCTAAGACAAAATGTGCATTCAAAGCTACTATCTCTAGAAAAGATAAGCAAAGATATGATCTAGGAGAAAGTTATTCTAGAAAGATGTTTAAGTACGAGGAGGCAATGAGAGAGATTGAAGAAGAATAAAGAAAACAAGATGAGCTTGAAGCACTTATTGTCAAGAGGGAAGCCAGAGGATAAGGTAAGTATAAAGGGAAATTTCCTATTAAATATTTTTCTTGCAATAAGATAGGTCATTTTGCATCAAGGTGTCTGAAAAGAGTTCCTAAGCCAAGAACTAACAAGCCTAGATTTCAAAGAAAGTGTTATTATGTTGTTGATGAAGGTGTGATAGATGATGAATCCGATAAAGGGAATGTAAGTTAGGACGAATGGGTATTCATTGCTATCAAGGAAAATGATCCAATACCTACTAAATCTGCTAGTTGCCCAATGTGGAGAAAGCTCTAGCTGCCCAAGTTGAAGAAAAAGATGAATGGGTGATTGAGAGTGGATGCTCTCATCACATGACAGGTGATAAAAGTAAATTTGTGAGCTTGGAAAATTATGATTGTGGTGTTGTAAGATTTGGTGATGATAAAGTTGGTGTAATTCATGGCAGAGGATCCATTTCTCTTGATGGTAAGAATAGTACTGATGATGTTCTATATGTGGAAGGTTTGAAGCATAATCTCTTAAGTGTTGGAAAAATGGTTGACAAGGCATACAATTTTCAATTCAAAAATGGAAAGTGTAGAATATTGGGGAGTTCTGAAAATGTGATTGCTTCTGGTACAAAAACAAAAGGTAATATCTTTCATCTAAATGTTGCTAGTTAAAGTTGTCTGATTGCTCAAGTTGATGAAAGTTGGTTGTGGCATAGGAGATTGTGTCATGTGAATTTTGATAATATTATCAAAATAAGCTCTACTCAGGAAGTGAGAGATCTTCCTAAGTTGATAAAACCTACTAATGCTATATGCAAGGAATGTCAGTTAGGGAAGAAAATTAGAGTTTCATTTTGATGCAAACAACATTGCTCAAATGAAGCATTGGAGCTTGTGCATAGTGACTTGTGTGGTCCTTCTAGAATTAGAAGTTTACAAGGTTACAGGTATTTCATGTTACTTATTGATGATTATTCTAGAATGATGTGGGTTACTTTCTTGAGGGAAAAATCTGAAGCTTTGGAGAAATTCAATATTTTTAAGGCTATGGTTGAGATAGAGACAGGTATGAGGATTAAATGTCTGAGATCAGATAGAGGTGGTGAATTCACTTCCAATGAGTTTAATTATTTTTGTGAAGAACATGGAATAAAGAGACAATTATTTGCCTCGCGGATCCCTCAGCAAAATGGAGTTGTGGAAAGGAAGAATAGGACAATTCAAGAAGCTGCTAGGACAATGATGCTAGAAGGAAATGTTCCTCATATCTACTGGAGAGAAGCTATGAGTATTGTTGTTTACACTCTCAACCAGGTACAAGTCAAAGGTGATACCGGTAAGACTCCTTATGAGCTATGGTATGGTCATAAGCCTACTATTAGATACTTCAAGATCTTTGGGAGTAAATGCTATATCAAAAGAGATGAAGATATAGGAAAGTTTGATGCTAGAAGTGATGAAGGAATCTTTCTTGGTTATTCTACTAAAAGTAAAGCCTACCGGTGCTACAATAAGATATTGAGGAAAGTAGTTGAAAGTGATAATGTCAAGGTTGATGAAGACACAGTTAGACCATCTAGAACCTGTGGATATGATTTAGATGATTAGAATGACAGTTCAAATAAAGGAAAGAAAGTTCAGATCATCTCGACGAATCAAGAAAATCAAGAGGAACTAGTGAAAGTGTAGAACTGAGATCACAAGAGTCTGAAGCTCAAGAACCTCCCAAGACTCCAAGGTATGTAAGACTAAATCATTCAGAAGATCAGATTATAGGTGATAAGAACAAGGTGTTCAAACTAGGAGAAAAATTGCAAAAGAATATTGTTTGATTTCAAAGACTAAGCCTAATAGTGTCAATGAAGCATGCAAAGATGAACATTGGGTGGAAGAAATGAAAGAAGAACTACAACAAATTGAGAAGAATGATGCATGGATTCTTGTTCCTAGACCTAAGGACAAAAATGTAATTGGAACTAAATGAGTCCTTCAGAACAAACTAAATGAGCAAGGTGAAGTTGTTAGAAACAAAGTAAGACTGGTGTGTAAAGGCTATTCTCAGACGAAAGGAATTGATTTTGAAGAAACTTTTTCCCCTAATGCTAGGATTGAAGATGTGAGACTATTTCTTGATTACGCTGCTTACAAAACTTCAAGGTTTATCAAATGGATGTCAAGTCAGCATTTCTAAATGGTGAATTAGAAGTGTACATTGAGCAACCTGATGGATTTCAATTGACTAATCAGGGAGATATGGTTTGTCGGTTGAAGAAAGCATTGTATGGACTTAAGCAAGCCCCAAGAGCATGGTATGCCAGATTGGACAAGTATTTTTTGAAGCTTGGATTTAATAAAGGTATTGCTAATAGTAATTTGTATTTCAAGATTAATCATGATAAAGATTTGATTGTTGAAGCCTTTGTTGATGATATCATTTTTGGAGGAGATGATAGCTTGTGTATGAAGTTTCTTGATGAGATGGAGAGTGAGTTTGAGATGTCTATGAATCAAGAAATGGAATTCTTTTTGGGATTACAAATTACTCAAGTAGATAAGGGGATCTTTATATCTCAGTCCAATTATGTGAAAGAATTGCGAAAGAAGTTTGGCATGGAAGATTCAAGCCGGTTGGTACACCTATGGTGACCGGATGTAAGTTGACACAAGATGATTTTCCAAAAACAAACCAGACTAGATACAAATCCATGATTGGTGGATTGCTCTATTTGACTCAAACTAGACTTGATATCATGAATTCCATATGAATTGTTGCAAGATTTCAAGTTGATCCTAAGGAATCTCATGTGACTACTGTGAAGATGATTTTCAGGTACTTGAAGGGGATAGTTGATTTTGTCCTATGGTATCCTAGAGAAGATGACCTTACTTCGAGTGCTTTTACTGATGTTGATTGGGCAGGAGATGTGAATGATAGAAAGAGTACTAGTGGTGGTGTATTTTTCTTGGGAAAGAAGCTGAAGCTGATTTCATGGTTAAGTAAGAAGCATAATTCCATTTCTTTATCTACTGTAGAGGCAAAATACATTGCTATTGCTAACAATTGTACTCAAGTATTGTGGATGAAGTAGTTGTTGAAAGATATCAGAGTTGTATGTGATGAACCTATTGCTATATTATGTGATAATTCAAGTGCAATTAAAATTTCTAAGAATTTGGTGTTGCATTCAAAAACCAAGCATATATCTATCAAGTTTAACTTTTTGAGAGAGAAGGTAAGTGAAAAAGAAGTCAGATTGGAGTATGTGCCCACTAAGGAACAAATTAAAAATATCTTTACCAAGCCCTTGCCTAAGGATACTTTTGAGTATCTCAGAGGGAAGCTAGGGGTGATTACCCCTCCTAATCAGAACTAAGATGCATTGCCTTGCATTAGTTCATTCATTTCATAGTCATATCTTGATCCAAATTGATGTTGTGGTGGCTACTACTCAGGAGGAGTATTCAGATGTTCAGATATGTGGTTCAGAGCTTGTTTGGAGAAAGAAAATTTGTATCTATGTCATTGATGTCAAAGGGGGAGAAGAGTCATGTGAAAAACTTTGAATTATCTGGGGACAAGAATCAAAATCTAAGGGGGAGAAGTGCTAAGAGATAGTTGCATTGATGGTGTTTTTCACATCATGTGTTGCCATCAATTCCAAAGGGGGAGATTGTTGGATGTTGTTGATATATGGTTTTCATTGATGTCAACACTATTGGCATTAATGTTTTTAAGGATGTATATGTTGAGGATATTGAGAAAATTGTAATAAAATAAGTTGTAGGTTGTCAGTGATGCAGTAAAGTTTAGTTTCGCCATAATGTTGTTGGCTAGCTTAGTATGTTGATGACAAGAGGTTGTGGATTAAAGGGTTTGTTTTTGAGTATATCTAGTTTATCCACATTAAGTTTCAAAGATCCGCATGAATATTTGATCGAGTTATGAGTATCTATGTTCTGATAGTTGTTATGTTCTAGTTTGTGTTCCTGAAAGAAGATGATGTGATTCTAGTACATTGAGTTGTTGTGGATGCTTTTGTAGTGATTCATGATGCTCGTGGATGTTTCTATATCTTGCTCTATCTATGTTGTACATCTGCATTGATCGTTGTGCTCACGATTGCTGATTTTCTTTTGTGAGTTTGTGTTTTTCATGTCTATGGTTGACAAGGTGATTGTAGCGTGTTGTGGATCTTCGAGGCTTAATTTTTGAAAGTGGTTCGTGTTCGAGTATGTTATTTTGGTTCCTTACTATGTTGTGGCCAACACTGGTTGGTGCGCATTGACAATTGTTTATGGATTGAGCCGACAGTTTGTACTCATTTTATATTTTGTTTAAGCCGACATGTAGAATATGTTATTCTTGGTTGCGGATATATGTGAGTGATTTTTTATACCATTTGAAGGTGTGAGTGTTTGAGGTGTATGTATGAATGATGTGCATATGGTGTGTGCGAATAATGTTCTAATCTTTCGAAGGTAGAAGTAAAGTGTGAAGAAGAGTGAGTAGATGTTTATGTGCTTAACGGAAACTGTAATCAGGAATTAGAAGATGCTATTTTCTTATTTCAAAATCTTGTGGATAGAATCCAAATTTTTCTGTAAGATAGTGTGTCTTCCTTTGGGCAATAATCCTTTTTGTAATTCAGCAATGAACTCTAGGCAGTGTGCCTGAATGCATGTGTATTCCCCATTCATATTTCTTTTATACTTTTAACAAGGTATAATCTTGTGGATTAACCTCCACCGTGGTTTTTCCCCTAATAGGGTTTCCACGTAAAAAATATTTGTGCTATGTGTTTTTCTTATGTGGTAATGGTTTATGCTTTCATGTTTATATATCAGATATGAGAATAAGTTTAATTTGTATAATTTCTATGACAATTGATTCACCTCCCCCTCTTAGTTGTCTACCCTTGTGTTGCCAATAGGGTAGTGAGTCCACTTAGACAATGAGTCCACCTGCAGTGAGTACTTTTGTAATATACTATAACTGGTTATAATATATTGTGAGCTAACCCTCACCATGGTTTTTCCTATTTTTGGTTTTCCACGTAAAAAATCCTAGTGTTCATGTGTTATGTGATGTTGTGGATGTTTTCATGATATCTTTCCTTATAACAATTGAATATGCTTTGGTAATTGGATGGCTAATGTTTGAATGGTTTAATAGAATATTGATTTACCCCCCTCTTAGTATTTTGAGTGTTCAATAAACATTTGGTGAGATTGTTACATATGTTTATGAGATTTTTGGTAGTGGTTGATGAAAAAAATTGGTGAATTTGTTGTGGTTGTCATTGTTGTCAACACATGAGAAGTAAGGGAGATTGTTGGAATTTGATATCTCTAATGTCAATACTTGGTGAGATTGTTTGTAATGACCCTGCTCAAATCTGATTGAAAACTTTTGATTTTTGGCCTTGGAAATTTCATCAAACACTTTGCATAGAAGGGTCATATGACTGATATAGCATTTCAGTTTGTTTCAATGGTACTTTCCTTCACTTAACATCAATAAGAATGCTTGCAAATGATTCTAATTTGTCTAAACAATGTCCTAACATGAATGTGCAACATATTTTGACAATATTCAATGCATATTTATAATTTAAACCTAAGAAATGATCACCTACAACCAATTGGTATTTTTACAAACAGTTGGTATGCAAACTAACAAGCTGATAATAAATGATATTGAATTGCTCAAATGACACCAACAACTTATATCTCCTTAATTAAAATGAAATTTCTAATACAATGCTCATGAAATAGGCCAAGACTCTTGGAAATTACATTGATTACAAAAATATGATGATGTTGGTAAAGAAATATGCACCTACAGTTGTAAATGAAAACTACACTATATGCAATGACAATATGATTAACTTATGAAGGAACCTGATTGTTTGTTGGCCCTCAAGAAGATAGTTTTTGAAGCAAGTAATAACCAAACACAATATTTATCTCTCCAAGCCAAATTGAAATCTACATCAAAAACTTAAGTTTTGAGATGTCATGGCAGCCTCACATAAAAATTCAATTCTCCTTTTTGGCACCTTCTCAAACTCCAGCAAGGCAACGATTTGATTTCTTATGGTCCAACAATGTCTCAAGAATATTTTTAGATTTTTTATGAGCTCCTTGAGATAAATAAAACTTCCAAGAGAGTAGCTACCCTTGTTTCAGGTATTGGTACAGATATAAAATAATGCCCAGCTTGATTCAACAACAAAACACTCCTAATGGAGTCACCTTGGCCCCAATAACAAGGCATCTTCAACCACTAGCCAAATCGAATGAAAATGAAGGCCTTACATGAAAAATAATGGCTTCATATGCAGACTTATAATGACTATAAATTATATCAAAATGTTGATGCAATTCATCCTCTAAGATGATGAATGGATGAAGACTACAACCCTTGATAGGGAGGGGTTGGAGGAATCACTCACTGATTCTTGCTCTGGGTCTTGCATGCGAGACCTCCTTGGTGTCTTACTTCACCACCTTAACCTTTAGGACCATATTCATGTTTAGGTACCCCTGGTTCTCCTGGCCAACCCCACTACCATCACAATTTCAACCTACCAAGTCAATCTTGGTGCAATATCTCTAACTCTTCCTTAGCCCTTAATCTACCCTAAAGACTAATATTCCCCAAGAACTAAAGCTTAGTTTTGCAAGAGTGTGGAGATGCTTCTAATGACTTCATTCCACCCTATTAAGGCTCAGAAAGATCCACCTAACTCCATCTTTTCATCGCTTCCACCAAACCCTCATTTAGGGTTAAAAAGGCTACTAGCCTAGGAGCCCCAATTAGGCCTCTTTCTCCGAGAAAATAGGTTTGTTCTCAAATATTTCTAAAGAACATCCCAATCTTTTCTTGGAATTCCTAGTTCATTTTCCCATCTCTCAAATATTTTTGAGGTCTTAGGTCTTCACTGTCCGTACAACACCCTAATTTGAAAATGGGTAAAATTAGGTCTTTTTAGCCCTTTCTTGGCTTCTTTCAAACTGTTAAATTCTTCTCACATAAATTGAATTGATGGAGCTTCATTCTTCATGTTGTATCTAGGAAAGACACTTACCTGCCCTCTCCACCCTATGATTTTTCTGGAAATAGACACCCCTACAACTCAAGTGCTTTGCACTTTATGTCTTCCCTAGCCGGGCTCTTCCTAGCTCGCCTAGGGAAGGACTTCTACCATAGCTCCTGTCTTTTCTAAAACCCTAAACTCTACAATATATACAACCATGGAGTCTAGTCATTGTTCCTAGAGGGTCGTACAATTTGTACGGTGGGAAAGTGTACTAACTCTCCATTTTCTCAAAACTGCCTGGTTCAGACCAGCAACAGTGTGGAATCAAAATTATTTACAAACAGTGCTTGAAATTGAATAAAGGAACTAACTATTGGCACACAATACTTGGAAAACTACTACACTACATCCTGCACAAGTTACAGTGCCATGATTAAGCCATTAAAACCTAACTTCAATGCAAAAATTAGAAAATAACACACAAAACACTATTTTTTCTTGAATTCACAAAACTTCAAAGCAATACAAATGTTTTCCAACCTTGCTCTCAGGTTGAGGCACACCCTATATAGGTCAAAAAAATTAGTTATTCCTCCCCTTGCTCTGACATGTCAGATAAATTGTGGCAAAGTTGCAAAATACACCAATTTGCAACTTTTGCCAATTTCTAGTAAACTAAGTAAAATGAGTTTCTAAACTCATCCAACCTTCCTCAATTTCTATCCTAGAGATCAAACATATCCCTAAGCTATCTCCTCTACTCAATGGTCAACATGACCTTCATGGTAACATATCAAAAACAAAAATTCATCCTAGTTTTCCTAATTGCCTAGTGTAATTTCCTAGTGTTCCCTAGGTGCTCCTGCACCATTCTCCCCCTCTATGGACAAACACTAAGGAATGTGAGGAGAGATCAGTGACACATCAATGCCCTACTTCTTAAACTAAGCTTCATCTACCCATGCAGCCTCAAACTCCGGCTTGTCCTTCCACTTGATGAGGTGTTGCATGTACACTTTATGCCTTGTAGATTTCTTCACCCTTGACTCCAAGATCCTTTCTGCCTGAAGCTTGTCTTGAGTAGGTAAGGCGATGTTGCTTACATCCTTGAAGATATCCCTACTGTTCTGATCCATGTCATTGACCATTCCCTTATATCTGATCAGATCAGCTACATTGAACACTGGTGAAATCCCTAAATTTGTAGGTAGTTCCACCTTGTAGGCATTCTTTCCATATTTGGCTAATACCTTGCATGGCCCCACTCTTTTCATGTGCAACTTGGTTGATATCCCCTTCTGTAACCTATACTTTTTGAGGTGGACCATAACATAGTCTCCTACTGCAAATTGTAGATCCTTTCTAGATAAATCCACCTTCTCTTTCAAATTTTGAGTAGCCTCAGTGACTGTCTTCTTCACCTGCTCCTGAATCTCCTTCATGGTTTGAGAGAAATCCTCTGCATGTCCACTCCTATGCTCCATAGCTCCTAGATCCCTGAGCTCAAACACACCTCTTGGGTGCATCCCATACACTATTTCAAAAGGACTTATGCCTGTGGTTCGATTCACACTGTCATTGTAGGCATATTCAGCCTGCGATATGACCAAGTCCCATGTCTGTCCATACTCCTTGGTTAGGCATATGAGAAGGTTACCTAACACTCTATTAACCACCTCAATTTTTCCATCGGTCTGAGGATGGTAGGCTGATCCAAAAGACAAATTAGTACCTAATCTGCTCCATAGAGTTTTCCAAAAATGACTCATAAACTTCACATCCCTGTCTGAGACAATGCTCAATGGCAATCCATGGATCCTCACAATCTCTTTGAAGAAAAGATGAGCAATATAGCTAGCATCATGGGTGGTCTTGCAAGGAATAAAATGACTCATCTTGCTGAACCTATCTACCACCACATAGACACTATCAAACCATGTCTTGGTTTTAGGGAGTCCTACCACAAAGTCCATGCTAATACATTCCCATGGTCTATTGGGAATAGGTAGGGGTTGATACAAACCTGCATTACTAGCTCCCCCCTTGGCTTTCATACAAACTACACATTGTTCCACATACCTTCTGACATCCCTTGGCAACTTGGGCCAATAATAGAACCTTTGCACTAGTTCCATTGTCTTGTTGATACCAAAATGACCACTAAGACTGCCATTGTGTTTCTCCTGGATAAGATTCTCTCTCATTGAACCTTTTGGAACACATAACTGATTCCCTTTGAACAAGAGTCCACTCTGCAATGTATACTCTGAGAATTGACTATGAAAGTGATTCTCAAAATCAGAACATACCTTATATGCCTCTGAGAAGTCTTCATCTTCTCCATAGATATCCTTGAAACTCTCTATCCCAATGCTCTTTATTTGTATCTCTTGCACTATCAGCAGCCTCCTACTTAATGCATCTGTCACCTTGTTCAACTATCCCTTCTTGTGTTTAATGGTAAATGTAAAATCTTGGAGGTATTCCATCCATTTCAAATGTCTATTGCTCAGCTTCTCTTGTGTGTTGATGTAGCTAAGTGCCTGGTTATTAGTAAACACTACAAATTCTTTAGGTAGGAGATAATGCCTCCACTTTCTAAGTGACTGTACTAGAGCATACAATTCTAGGTCATAGGTAGAATACTTTGTCTTAGCTTCATTGAGCGTTTCACTAAAGAAAGCTATAGGCCTACCTTCTTGGCTTAGCACTCCTATTGCAATTCCACTAGCATCACATTCCACAGTGAATAACTTATCAAAGCTAGGTAACAAAAGTATGGGTTGAGTTGCCACTTCTTGTTTCAGTTTCTCAAAACCCTTCTTAGCTTCAAGAGTCCATTTGAACTTAGTTTTTAGGCCACCTTTGATTGTCTTAAGTACTAGTGCACATATGCCACTAAAATTCCTTATAAACTTCCTATAAAATTGAGCTAACCCATGAAAACTTCTTACCTCTGTCCCTGTGGTTGGTGTAGGCCAGTTTAGGATAGCTTCTACCTTGCTTGGGTCCATCTTCAATGATGCTTGGGATACTACAAACCCAAAATACACAAGCTCCTATTTGAAGAACTCACATTTCTCTAGGTTGATGGCTAACTTCTCTTCTTGCAATCTTCTAAGAACCAACTCCACATGCTTTAGGTGTTCTTCTATTGTCTTACTAAAAATGAGTATATCATCAAGGTATACCACCACAAATATCCATGTAAGGTCTTTGAGCACTTCATTCATGAGCCTCATGAATGTGCTAGGGGCATTAGAGAGGCCAAATGGCATAACTCTCCACTCATACAACCCATCATTTTTCTTAAAGGCTATTTTCCACTCATCCCCATCTTTAATTCTGATATGATGGTAACCACTTTTGAGATCCAACTTGGTGAAATACTGAACTCCTCCAAGACAACCCATCTAGTCCTCAATCCTAGGAATAGGGAACCTATACCTGATTGTGATTCTATTTATTGCTCTTGAATCAGTGCATAACCTCCACTTGCCTCCTTTTTTGGTTGCTAAGACCATTGGTACGACACATGGGCTGATGCTCTTCCTAATCAATCCTTGATCTAACAACTCCTACACTTGTCTAGCTACCTCTAGATTTTGATTCGGTGTGAGCTTATAAGCTGCTTTATTTGGCAATGAAGCTCCTGGTATGAAGTCAATTTGATGGCTAATGGCTCTCTTTGGAGGTAAGGTTGCTGGTGTTCCATCACTGACTATGTCCTTGTACTTCTCAAGCAACTTCTGGACTACTTCTGGTATGACTATTTTCTTAGCCTTATCTTCCTCCTTGGGTTGCACCATTACCACATATCCTTCACCTCCTTGATGTAGGTTGTTAATGAAATATTTGCCACTGCTTAATAAGACACTAGGGGTCTTTGACTGTCCTTCTTCCTCATCTGACAGTGACTACAACTTGAATGTCTTTCCATCCTTCTTGAATGAGATAGTATTGGCTTTTCCATCATAGATGGCACCTTTGTCATACTGCCATGGTCTGCCCAATAGAAGATGGCATGCATCCATGGGTAACACATCACAAATCAACTTGTCTTTGTATCCTCCAATGGAGAACTCCGCCGTTGTTTGCTCATTTACAAGAACACTCTACCCTTTGTTCAACCATGTCACCTTGTAAGGATTAGTGTGGGTTACCTTCTCCAACTTCAATTTCCTCACTGCCTCCTCAGAGATTATGTTATCAGTAGACCCTGAGTCCACTATAACCTTACACACCTTTTCAAGTATTTTGCATCTTGCCCTAAATAAGGATCTCCTTTGCTTTGGCTCTTCTTTGACTGGTTGTCTGATTAGAACACTGTTAAACATCAAGTTCTCCCCCATTTCTGATTCTATGTGACTAACCTCTGGTGCCTTGACACTCATAGTGTCTTCTTGAGCATATGCTACTCTCTTTTCTATATTTGATGAAGATGCTTTCTCTGGGCACCTATAAGTTGGATGACCTACTTGACCACAGTTATAAAACTTCATAGTGGCAAAGTATGAGCTACTTCTGCCTGCTCCTCTCCCTCTATTTGAACCTCCTTGAGGTCCTCTACCTCTTCCATATCCTCCTCTAGAAGTTGTCTCACTTCCATGCTCTGTGAGTTTAGACTCTCCCTGATTTCTTTGTTCAGTCCCTCTACCTTGATATCCACCTCTATGTCCTCTTTTATCTCTGCCTTTTCCTCTGCTCTTAAAGGCTTACTCTTGTTTCCTCTTACTCCTTTCTTCAATCTTTATAGCCAATTGATATAATTGGTGCACTATTTTGGGACTTAGAAGAGTCATCTCCTCTTGAATTTTCCACATCAAGCCGTTAAGATACTTAGCCACCTTAAGAATTTCATCCTCTGTAACATTAGACCTCATGCAAATTTTTCAAAACTCCTCAGTATAAGAATTCACATCTTGATCTCTTTGCCTCAAGCTTTGTCTTTTCTTGTGCAACTGAATTTCATAATCATCTGGCATGTATGCTTCTCTCACTTTGGCAACCATTCCCTTCCAAGTAGAAATAGGCTTCTTGCCTTCCTTTTCTCTCTCTGTCTGAATGAACTTCCACCATGTCAAGGCAGAACCTCTCAATCTTGATTTGGACACTTTTACCCTTTGTGCTTCAGTGACTCCATCACACTCAAAATGGTTCTCCATTCCCTCTATCCAATCCATGACCAAATCAGCTTCTATTTTCCCACTAAACAGTGGTATGCCTTCAAGTGCTTTTCCACTCAAAGCCTTCAATGCTTTCAAGAAAGGATCTTCTTTCAAAAGAGGGTTAGGTTCAAGGATATTTTCTTCCTCTGCAACCTCTTCTTTCTTCGGTACCCTTCCTTCGAACTACACATCATTCAATGCTTGCTCAAGTTGGTCTATTCTTTCCCTCAATAGCCTATTGTCTTCCTCCTGTCCTTCAACCATCTTGGCCAATTCTTCATTTGTCACCATTATGGTAGAACCACTAGACTCAATCTCAGACATACAATAGTCAATCCCAAATCTTTTGCTTTCTCTGATACCAATCTGATAGGGAGGGGTTGGAGGAATCACTCACTAATTCCTGCTCTGGGTCTTGCTTGCGAGACCTCCTTGGTGTCTTACTTCACCACCTTAACCTTTAGGACCTTCTTCATGTTTAGGTACCCCTGGTTCTCCTAGCCAACCCCACTACCATCACAATTTCAACCTACCAAGTCAATCTTGGTGCAATATCTCTAACTCTTCCTTAGCCCTTAATCTACCCTAAAGACTAACATTCCCCAAGAACTAAAGCTTAGTTTTGCAAGGGTGTGGAGATGCTTCTATTGAATTCATTCCACCCTATTAAGGCTCAGAAAGATCCACCTAACTCCATCTTTTCATCGCTTCCACCAAACCCTCATTTAGGGTTAAAAAGGCTACTAGCCTAGGAGCCCCAATTAGGCCTCTTTCTCCGAGAAAATAGGTTTGTTCTCAAATATTTATAAAGAACATCCCAATATTTTCTTGGGATTCCTGGTTCATTTTCCCATCTCTCAAATATTTTTTAGGTCTTAGGTCTTCATTGTCCGTACAACACCCTAATTTGAAAATGGGTAAAATTAGGTTTTTTAGCCCTTTCTTGGCTTCTTTCAAACTGTTAAATTCTTCTCACATCAATTGATTGATGGAGCTTCCTTCTTCATGTTGTATCTAGGCAAGACACTTACCTACCCTCTCCACCCTATGATTTTTCTGGAAATAGACACCCCTGCAACTCAAGTGCTCTGCACTTTCTATCTTCCCTAGCCGGGCTCTTCCTGGCTCGCCTAGGGAAAGACTTCTACCATAGCTCCTATCTTTTCTAAAACCCTAAACTCTACAATATATACAACCATGGAGTCTAGTCACTGTTCCCAAAGGGCTGCACAATTTGTATGGTGTGAAAGTGTACTAACTCTCCATTTTCTCAAAACTGCCTGTTTCAGACCAGCAACAGTGTGGAATCAAAATTATTTACAAACAGTGCTTGAAATTGAATAAAGGAACTAACTATTGGCACATAATACTTGGAAAAATACTACACTACATCTTGCATAAGTTACAGTGCCATGATTAAGCCATTAAAACCTAACTTCAATGCAAAAATCAGAAAATAACACACAAAACATTATTTTTTCTTGAATTCACAAAACTTCAAAGCAATACAAATGTTTTCCAACCTTGCTCTCAGGCCGAGGCACACCCTATATAGTTCAAAAAAATTAGTTATGGCTCCCGTTGGTCAGACATTTCAGATACATTGTGGCAAAGTTGCAAAATGCACCATTTTGCAACTTTTGCCAATTTCTAGTAAACTAAGTAAAATGAGTTTCTAAACTCATCCACCCTTCCTCAATTTCTATCCTAGAGATCAAAAATATCCCTAAGCTATCTCCTCTACTCAATGGTCAACATGACCTTCATGGTAACACATCAAAAACAAAAAGTCATCCTAGTTTTCCTAATTGCCTAGTATAATTGCCTATTGTTCCCTAGGTGCTCCTACACCAACCCTCCAAAATTGCCTCCAATGCTAATTGTTCTTCTAATGATGAATTCGATGCATCAAATGCAAGATATAAGCAAAACGTCCTTTCCTTGGACTGCAAATGAAATTTGAAACAAATATGATACTTAAATCAAATTTATGCAAGAAATCTCCCAAAGCAAAATTGATCACAGAATGTCTCCAGCAACTCCTTCAAATTGAACCATACAAAAACTTGGCTAAAGGCCACTAACCTTTTTACCATGAGTTACAAAATAGAAAGTCTGAAGTAACTTTCTCCCAGCTGCAATAATTCAAGTGATATTTCACACCCTCAAAATTGCTATCAATAGGAAGTTTTTGTTTCCTATGATAAATAGCAATCTGTAGAAACCCTAGGCTCCACAAGATGAAATGACCAACATCAACAACACCATCAAATTTGGATGATGAGAATGAGGCCCATGATGTTAATTTATACTTTTTCCTCAATAGGTCGGCCTCCTTCTAGAACTTTCCCAAGTCACCTTCTAGAAGGAATATTATAATATTATTTTATTATTTTAATATTGCACTTTATAATAATATAAAATATTAACCAACTCCAAAAATGCAATATAACATTATAATATAAAATAAAGGTTTCCATAAATAGAAATATCCATGATGATACTAGGAAAATATTCATGAAGTCATGAAATGAGCCAACCAATCAACTGGGTATTTACCAAGCAACCCTCTTATCAAGCTCCATTAGCCTACGAGGATCAGGAATAGGCTAATTCCTCTGAACTCCAATTCTCATGAAAAAGGGGACATTACATTGTTGTAGTGATTATTATTTGGCATTGGTTGTCATTGTTGATAACATTTAGTTTGGGCTAACAATGATGTATGGTGGTGTTGTTGAAGTTCATGGTTGGATGTCATGCCTTCTCTGATGATAATCAAAGAAGTATTAATTATTGTTGTTGTCAGTAGAATTGGTGTCATAATGATGGTGGAGAGATGTTGTTGATGGTCTACAATGTATTATATGCTCTCTCCTATTGTTCTTGATCAAGTATATGTTGCTAAAAGAAAGATCTAGCCTCTGCAAGTTGCATTGAAGTCTATTTAGGAGAATGCTTTGCTTTCCTCTACTATTGAAGCTATGGTTTTGTGGTTTAGGATTCAAACTTAGTGTTCTGTGGATGTTGCACTCCTATATTTTCAGGTCACCAGTGTTTCCGAGGAGGTTTCTATGAATTTTAGAAGGTTGGAAGTGTTGTTGGTTGTTTGGACTGGTCCAAAAAATGCTTTTCATTTCTCCACATTGATGTATCTACTCCTACAACTTGGTGGATGTTCTCTCAATGTCTTTGGATTTCCTCAATTCTAATTTCATGTGTTGAAGTAGTCTACAAGTTGATCTATAACTGTAATATCTCATGACTATGCATTTTGTGTCTCTAAAAAGAAGTATTATTTTCTTGTTTGGTTTGTGGTGGCTGTAAGTGGCATGACAGTATGGTAGATGTATTTGGAAGTGTTTTTGGATGTTCATGGAACATCCCCATGTGATCTACACATTGTTGGTTGTGCTCCTTGATGCTACATTGTGTCTTGAGTTGGTTTTCTAGGTTATTTATGGTTATTTGGCTGACAGGTCTTGTTCTATTTCTTGTGTTAAATGCTTAAGGGTTTATGCTAGTATATGAATATGTGTTATTATATATTTGGGTCCAGACCTATCTTCTTGGGGACTGCATGGTTTTAATTTAATTGAAAGTATGTTTTTAGGCCGACTAGTTATATGCTTCACATTTCATCTACATGCTTCTGTTACTTACTTGGGTGGATGTGCGCCAGTGTGTGAATTATTTCGGATCAAATTGGAAAATGCAATAAGATTTTTTTTTATCCTCTCTATCCTTGGGATAGGATCACAATAGGTTGTTGTGGCTGACTTGGTGAAATCATTGTTTGTATTCTTTCCTGGCCAACCTAATTGAAGTTGTGAAGTATCACGGTGGATATAAATGCAAGATCATTTTAGTTGCAAAGATATGGAAGTTTAAACAAGTGCAAAGAAGTGTGTATGTGGAATATATTGAATATCCATTAGAGATAGTGCTAAAGTGTGAAGAAGAAAGATCATATGTGCTTGAACACCTCAATCAATAGAGTGAATTGTTGACAAATATTTTAATTCTTTATAAACCTTTTGTTACCTGATCTGGGATAGTGAATCTCATTAAGTCCTTTTGTATCTTGCCTCTGGAGTTGTATTTGATCTAGCTCTGCAAGTCCTTTTGTATCTTTCTCTAAGGCAATACACCTTAGTTTGCAAGTCCTTTTTGGCAGCAAGCTTTTATATTGTGAGTTAACTCTCACCGTGGTTTTTCCCTCATTTGGTTTTCCACATAAATATGGTGTCATCTTGTGGATGTGTGTTTCTTGTTTCATTTTCATTGTTTTTGATCTGGTTAAGGATAAAATTGCTATATCTTTCATTTCTGAATATTGCTAATTTTTTTAGAGGTTTAAACTGTTATATCATTCTTTTTTGCAAATTTGTTTAAGGGTTTTTGATTGGATTAACAAGTTATTATTGTGCTATAAATTCTAATTTCCAAAGGGGTTTAAGTTTTTGTAGATATTGATTCACCCCCCTCTCAGTATCCAATGTATTGAACATAATCAACTTGATATTTTGGTGTTGATAATCTACTTTTAGTAAAAATAAAAATAAAAATTATAAATAATATATAAACTATTAAAATATGTATTTTTGAAAACTACACTTATGGATCTACAAAAGGGAATTTTTATGTTTAAAAAAAGAATTATTTACATGAATAGGTGTTGTTGAAACATGAAGTTTTTCAATAATTTTTTTTAGTAAATTGGCCTCAAAGTGGTGCTACATATGCATTTAGTCAACAATTTTAGTTGGAAAAATTGTGGACATTTATAACTTAGCTAGAATGAATCTAACTAGATCATATGTTTGACCAAAATTGATTTCTAGTTAGAAATGCTTAAATTCATTTGTTTTGATGAATTGGCCAAAAGTGTGACACAAATTTATACTTTTACCCTAATTTATCATGGGCATCTAAGAAAAAGTATAAATTGATCAGAAGTTGGCATAATAGGAAAGAGACCATGTTATTTTTATTCAATTCATAACCATAAAATGATGCATTCAATAATATCTTGCATTATGTAGTTATAACATTTAAGAGACACTCTCGAGGGTGCATATGTTTGTTGATGGAAATTATTATGTGCAAAAATTACTCTAGATGTAAATATTAAAAGGTGAACCAAGATCCACCATAAACCCTTTGGTTTTCTTATGTGCCAAGGGACTAATATATAAAGAGGTTTGTGTTACCCACTATTAACAATTTCACAATGAGATAATGTAAAGGGATGAATGAAAGAAAGGCTTATTTAGATTGCTCTATAATGTTTACAACAAAAATATCAAACTCAATATAAGGTGTATCAAGTTTTTCTTCCTCAACATTTACATTTTCCTCAATGCTATCCACTTTTCTAGATTAGGTATGGTGTGGGAAAGGATTAGTGTAGATGTGTAAATTTTTGCTAGGGGGAGTAATGAAATTGTTGTCATCATTAAAAATTTCCACATGAATGAATCTATTATTGATGATATTTTAAAGTTCATGCCTTAGACCCACACATTTTTTAGTGTTATACCTATTGGCACTATAATAATCACAAAATATCTTCAAGCATCGTAACCTTTTGGAATATAAATGGATGTATCTATAGAGTGAACAATGCTAAGTAAGTTTATCATGTTAACTGTTAATTAGTGTTCAAATACTAATGAATGGGATCCTGGAGGTTTGTGAATTTTATTAACATTTTGGCCTAAATAGAGATGACATTAGAGGTCATGGATGTAGAAACATTATTTGTAGAAATCCTAATATCATGCTTATGGGGAATTATCACCACCCTTCTTGATATATTATTTTGATTAAAACCTAGAAGGATAAGATGCGTTTGAGGGAGAATGTGAATAATAGTATTTCAGTGCATTTGCTTCTGATAATTTTACCAAAAATTGTACATGAACCCTTAGACGAAGTATATCCATTAAGATACACCTTGTCTTGAATTGTTGTAAGCAAGCTTGTAACAAACAATATTTCAAGTTCATCATCCAATATTTGGTAATGTATTTTTATAGACAAGAATTTAAAATAGCATAGTCATAAATCATTTCATTGGGTTACTATCTATAGTACACCAAATCTAAAATAGTCACCCCAAAGCCAAAATTAATGTTGAAATGTTGTACAATTCTAGCTCCACATATGAGTGTATCAAACTATGAGACAATGAATAAATTCACTCAAGTGTCTAATACTTTTCAATGCTTATGGAATGGACCATGTAATGGATTTATTTATTCTCAATTAAGAGATCGGACATATGAAATGGAACCTGGAAATGGAAATCTTGGTCGGTGCCAAAACACTTCTCTGGCAGATATAAGTAAATGTGAACCACACCAAAACTTAATTGAGACCCAAATCAATAACACCACTTAACCACACTACCACAAACAATATTTATCCTTTGCATGTAGTGTAAACACTAGGTCGGTCATTACCCATGCAAACACCATTAAAATTTGAAGTACGCACTCCATCAAACTCAAAGATGACTTGCAAACAACACACCACACTTGAACATGATCTAGAATATTCCTCAAACACTTTGAAATCTAAAAAAATCCTTTGCAACAATTTCCACCTGAAGAATGTACAAACCCAGTACACTCAAACTACTTTACCATGCACTATTACTTGAAAAACTATCTTTCGAAGCACCAAACCTCAAATCCTCTTGAATAAGGTAAAATTCCAACACCATCAACACTCCTTCAAAATTTCTAGACCTAAAGCATAACTATAGAGAAACGTGGAGCAAAAATATTTATCCCAGACACCTTTGTAATGCATAGTCGCACACTAGTGAACACAACTTCTATATGACAATTCATCATATCATCTCTTTAATATAATACCTCTGAACACCTCTCACCAACATATCTAAATTGTATAGGAAGATCTTCAACCTAGAAGAAATACAAAGAAAAATCAATACACCTTTCTATAACCCAAAAGAACACTACAACACACTATTTCCTCTTTTTATCAAATTTTCTCAAAAGCACTTGGAAACTAAGTACCAAAGACACATCCATGTCATCTTTAGCACTAATACATCCATATATAGAAGATTATCAAAGTATCTATAGAGGTTAACACCAGTAGCTTAACTGATGCTAAAATAATACAATAAATCAAAGCATAAACAACACCAATTATTCATCTTCAACACCAATCTCTCTCAACACATACAATTGACATCAATGACAACACAAGCCTGTTGACATCAATGACAACACCAATCTACACATACTTGCAAACCCCCCCTTCTCAATTATCTTTTTCATTCAACAGTGTGTGTGTATGTGTTAATGGAGATGAAAGGTTAGAGGGCAACTTAAACCTTTTATGACAACCTTGTATGTAAAAAAATGTGTATCCATTGTTTCTAGTAATGCCAAAAGAATAACATATTTTTTGTATTTGTTGAAAAAATAATTAATCAGTAATAGAGTGAATCAGAAAAGGCATAAAGGTGTAAAATTTCCTATCAACCATGATGTAAGCCAATGTAGGTTGGAAAACATAGTGTCTAGTTGAACCTCTAAGTGGACATAAAGACCAAAAGTAAAATTGCAACCTTGCATGAAAATAAAACTAAGAGTTCAAAGTATATGGGGTGTACAAACCTCTTTTATGTGAGTAGGCATGTTGTGATATCGAGCCTTCCATTTGGGGTGACTTAACATGAGTAGAAAAAACACATATGGCAATCCATGAAATAAAAAAGTGATTTATAGAAGAAGATTATATGCTTGACAAAGACGAAGAACTCAAAGTTTCTCTTTAAGATCTTGACAAAATTGAAGGAGAAAATAGAGATTTGAAGGAAAATGTTAAAGAAGCAAATGAATGCATCAAAAAATTGAGAGAGAAAATCAAGAAGTTTAGAGAAAGACATAAGGAAGTCAGTGAGTAGTTGAAATAAGTGAATGAAAACATCATCAAACTGAAAATACAAGTTGAAGAAAAAAAGAGTTGAGGAATGCCTGAATGCAATGGTGAAAACAAAATCTGATGAATGCATGAGGCTTGAACAAGAAGTGGTAAATATGAGATCAGATCTAGAGAAAGCAATAAGTCATGAAGATAAATTCAAGATAGGTTCTACAATGCTTGATGAGTTGATTGCATGTCAGAAAGCATCCAAAAACAAATATGGCTTGGGATTTGAAAAACGTGAAAGCTCAAAAGCAAATCAAACACCTAATACAGAAAAGAAGATCAATGAACCATAGAAGACTGAGAAGAATAGTGCAAGATCCATACCAAAGAAATGAAGCTAGAAGACCTCTGGTTAGACAACCAAATGCTCAAAGGTACCCATCTTTCAATGGATTTTGTTATTTTTCCAATAAATTTGGACATAGAGCAATGAAATGTAGGAGCAGAATGAATCAAAATGTTCCATCCTGTACTAGTCAATGCTTTACATGCAAGAAATTTGGACATAGAGAAAATGAATGCAGAAGTCAAATGATGAATGCACATAACAATGGTAGAATGATGCAACCTTTCAATGGTTATTGTTATACATGTTATGGATTTGGACACAAAGCTAATCAATGCAGATCTAGAATGAATGGAATGAGTACTATTCAAAAGAATGTTGTATGTCACAATTACAATAGACCTGAACATATTGCTAAGTTTTGTATAAGAATAAACACAAGGATAATCTACTAAAAAGGAATGAACCAGTTAAAAAGATTGAGTAGGTTGTAGTAAAGAAGGAAATGGAAAAGATTTAGAGAAAGAAGAGAGATATAGAAGACAAGGGAGAATCTATACCATCCTCCAGTGCAGATGTTTCCTCCAAAAACTAAGCCAAGAGCTATGGCTTATGGGGAGCTTTAATGAGTATCTTTTGTCCCCAACTAGAAAAGATGTGCCAAGGCTTCAACATGAAGTTATGAAACAAAGACCAACATGTTTGATCTATTGGTGAAATTTGTGGAAGAAAATATGGTATTTGGGAAGATTGTGGAGCTTTAAAAGCTAAATGTGCATACAGTTATAGGGTTGCCAGCTTTATGAATTGAAACATTTATTGTAGAATTAGGTCAATTTGAAGGGTTAAAAGAAAATTTTCTAAGGAAAATTCATTTCATCAAAGGCATTTGAAGAGGAGCAAAGCATCAAAAAAGAGAATTGAAAGAGTTCAAGGAAAATAGAGTTGTAGTGCATTGAAACCCTAATTTGGTAAACAAAGCAAAAAGGTATCTAGCAAATCTTGCATGCCCTAGGTTTCAAAAATTTATGTTTGAAATCAATTTGAATCTACATTGTGATGGCTACACCTAAGGTTTTAGAAGTTTCAAAAAAATCCCAACCTAAATTCAAGAGATACCCTATTAAAGCCATAGAAGATGACCCACTAGGAACTTTCTTGCAAATTATGTATGGGGTGATACCAACAAAGGGAATTAAGACATACATTCATGGAAACATGGATGGGAATTCTCTTGGAAAGTTAAGGGATGTATGGGAAAATGAATTAACTGGTGAAGATTTTTCCCTTAAGCTAGAATACAAATCCCTAGTTGAGAAGAAACCAGATGTGTGGTAGTGGTTCCCATAATTCTTCTATGATAACAAGTGGATTAGAATGATCTTGAGAAAAATTCATGATCTGTTCGTCTGGACTAATATGCCACACATGATTACTAAGGACGTGATAAGAGAAATCACTAGTTTGTGCTCCACCAGACCCATCCCAGTTCTGAAATATGTTAAAAACAAAGATGTAATGGAGAAAATAGGTGATGCATTTGATCATAGAGCCCTAGCTATAAATCCTATCAGGCACCCTACAATTATGTATGCTGCCATGGTCATTGGATACAATATTTACTTCACCAATTGAGATAACTCAATTTTTGCCACCGTAATCCATGCGGCACATGATATGGTAGAAAATGGTGCAAACTATGACTTGTTCGAGTTGCTTAGGCAACAATTGATGGAAAATTAAAGTAGATTAAGAAAAATAAATATGTGTTTAATTATGGAACTCCGGTAATGTGCTTACTATTCTACTTTTTGAAAGAGGTTCCTGTAATTAGAAAGGTTAACTGGGGAACTGGAAGGCCCATTGCACATCAAATTGCAAACTATGTGAGGAGCCTTGCATACACCAATGCATAGGATGATGGCCTTACTACTTTATTTGTAGTATTTCAAAAAAAAATGCATGAAAGAGAAAGAACTCCTAGGTACATTGTGGAAAAATACAAAAATGATATCACTTTCCTAGTTTCCACAAATCATTGCATTATGGAGGCCATAGAACCATGATCAGTTTGAGTTTTGGAATTGAGTTATGAGGTGACAAAGGCTGATATTAATGGCTATGCAAACATTCTATTGAAGAGTTTGAAGGATGAGACCAAGCCTAGGTATGGGACTTTTGAATAAAAATCCATGGAAGTACACTTGAAGCAAAAGGAACATGTAATGAGGAAAAATGTTGATGCTATGGTTGACATATATGTAGAAGAGTGTGACATTTCAAAGGAAAAGGTACAATATGTTAGAGAGAGCAAGAGAAAATATGGGTGTTGGAGAAGCATCTAAGAGTTCAAGATCAGGTAGAGCTACTACCACACCTCCACCAACTGCAAAAATTTCTCCAAGGCTTTACCATCTACTGGAGAGAAGATAAAAACTACCACCAATCCTTTGATAAGGGAGAAATCTCATTTGGTTGTGCATGCCACCAAGGAAAAGAAGATGAAAACCACTATTGTTGCACCTATTCCTACCCCAACCAAAAGAATATTGAAACAAAAGGGAACAAGGGAGAAAGGCATTAGAGTAAATTTTGCTGATGAGGAGGAATAACTAGAAGAAGAAGGACCACAGTTGGTCCAAAAAAGAAATAGTGATGCTTCACAAGGTGAAGCTAGAGCAAAGAGGAGAAGAGTTGATATAGTAGATATTGACAGTGAGGAGAAAATAAAAAAGGAAAAAGAAGCATTTAAAATTCATATCAAGGAGAAGAAGAAGGAAGCTAAGAAGTCTTCACCAGAGAAGAAAAAGGTTGATGAAGAAAATAAGACTTTGGGAAAGGACAGGGAAAAGAAACAATCTGATCTAGTAAGGCCTCATTCCCCAATGAAACTTGAGGCACTTTTTAATAGCATAGTGCAAAATGATATGTTGAAGGAAAATGAAAAATTGTACAAGGAATCAAATGAGGTGGACAAGGACACCATTCTTGAGGCTATTTGCAAGTACATTGTGGTACTTGAAGTAGATTTGAAGAATATCAGAAAGGATATTCCTGATGATTTATAGAACATCTTGCTGAAAAGAAGGGAAGAAGTTATAAACAAACATGAAAGGCTAAAAGATGAAACCTTGGAAAGAGTTGGTGCTCCATTTTCAGAAGATGGAAGGACCACATTGGTCATTGTATACAGTAAGGAGATGAGAAGCAAGCAAATAATTAGATTCCTTATGGGAAAAGACCAAAGTGATCTGGAGAGAGTCAGAAAAGAAATCAATGATAAAGTTGAGGAGATTGTGCATAAGTTAGGACTAACTATGGTAATTGAAGAAGAAATGAATGTTGGTTCTAGTGCTTTGGAACTCAATTAAGAAGAAGAAGTACATGCAGATGATGCTCAACATGAGCATGATGTCAATGAATAAGTTGCAATGGATAACACCCCTCCAAAAGTGGAGGATATGTCAAATGTGAATGAAGAAGAGGAAATGATCGAAGAAGACATTGCAAAGGAAACTTCTAATCCTTCTTTGGTACAAGATGTTGAAGCTATTCCTTGAGAAAAAACATAAAATACTATTGAGGAAGAAAACACAGACAAAATTGATGATGCAGAGCATGAAGAAGAGAAAGTTGATGAAGAAAAAGAAGAAGAGCATGAAGAAGAAGAAGACAAAAATGTGGATGCATCTAGATATGAAGAGAAAGACAAATCAGTCGACTCTAGTATAATAGATGATGAGGGAAAGGTTGCAAAAGTTACAAAGACTCTTGGTGAATCTTTCAGATCCTCCTGAGACTCTCTAAGAAACCTATTGAGTGTATAGCCTAGTTTCCAGCTAGTTGTGTCCTCACAACTATTGCAACTACTGATGAATCAAGGGAATATTGACTTGGACAAGATTTCTCCTATCCACAAGCTTCAACTAGGAGACTTGTTCCACACATCTGCTAGGAAAGGGCTAATTGATTCACATCAAAGGAGCATAGAGCTTATGGATGAGGCAGTTAAGGAATTGCATGAGACCATACTTGGAACAAGCATAGATACATCTCTCTTTGGTATGGATAATCTCAAAATTTTGATTGGTTCCTTCAAAACATATGCATCTAGATTGAAGATAGAGGTAGAGAAAGAGGTCGAGAAGAGGTTAAGTGACAAAAGGATTATGGAGATCACAAAAAATTGTGCTATTGCATACCATAAATTTGCATAATTTTTAAAGGATACAAAAGCATACATGGATGAGGCTAAGACATTATTGTAGATGGCATGAAGTGGCCTAGAGCGACACAAAGTATAAGGAAGGAAATGGATTCTATTGAGTCTTAGATCAATGCAGCCTCCAGTGCATACAACCCAATAGTTGACCTCACTTGTGTAACAAGGAATATCATAGAGGATCTTCACAAGAATTTCTTCCAACTGTAGGCACAAAAAGAACACATCATTTTGTAGTTTGGAGAGGTAAGGTATCTAGTCAATCCAAAACTCACAATTGTTTCCCAAGCTCTTCTTAGTTCTAACATAGCAAAGAAGATGAATCAGATACCTACTACACTAGAAGAAGGAGAAGAACTGCTATTGGAGTTGGAAATGTAGATCAAGTTACTTATGAAGGCCAAGCATGAATGGGAACAGGGAAGTGTTGGCCTTGCCATTACACCAAAAGGTTGACCTGTCAATTCTTGATACAAGCGTTCGATAAGATCCATAGGAGGTGGTTAAACCATGTCTTGAATCACATGGTAAGCATTGATCAAGGGGTGGAAGCATCAAGCTTCCAATAGTCCCCCCAACGTGACCATAGGATTCAAATTTACGACCCTTCTCTGATACTAATTGTTGGCCTTGTCATTGCACTGAAAGGTCAACCTGTCAATGCTTGATACAAGTGTCAGATAAGATCCATGAGAGGCAGTTAAACCATGTTGTGAATCACATGGTCAACGCTGATTGCGGAGTAGAAGCCTCGAGCTTCCAACAAGAAGGCAATCTTGGGGAGATCAATTGAAGAAATTGTAGGTGTCAACCACCTTCGGTTGACACATTTCTTTATCTTTTATTCATTTTTGTTCAAATTATTTTTAAATATGTGGACCATATAGAACAATTTTGAGTTTTTTCTCTAGTATATTACTTAGGGGG
This sequence comes from Sequoia sempervirens, assembly GCA_007258455.2. Taxonomy (NCBI): domain Eukaryota; kingdom Viridiplantae; phylum Streptophyta; class Pinopsida; order Cupressales; family Cupressaceae; genus Sequoia; species Sequoia sempervirens. Next base: position 57,976 of record VDFB02389709.1, read on the forward strand.
AGTCTATTCAGTTTGTATATATGACTACATCATTCAGGGGGAGTTCCAATAAGAGTCAAAATAGTTTTGGATAGGTGCTATTTTCCCTTGATGTCAAAGGGAGAGAGTATTTTTGGCATGTTCCCATCAATGAAATAGGGGGAGATTGTTGGAAGTTTGAGGATATTGTCATTGATGATGTTGTTTTGGCAACATGAGCATGGATTATACATAACAGTGTATTATAGTGTTGTCATTGATGTAAACATTGTTGCGGATCATTTTGATTAATCCTAACAGGTTTTTGAGGTGTTGTGAAAGTCATTTTTGTAAGAAGGTTTGGTCTAGAAAGATCAATTGTGTGGAAATATGACCAAGTCTTAGAACTTCCAGTTCAATATAACAGTGCATCAATTTTTGGGTCCACACCATTCCGCAAAGGAATACTTTTCTCTGTGATTCTAACTTGATTTTTGTGGTTTCTATAAGAATCTAAATCCAATATTTCATCTAGTTTGGTAAATTATTTTGAGAGTTATGAATGATAGAGTTCAGTCTAGCATTTCACAATCATTTCTTGTGAAGTGCATTTCTATGGGCGATTTCGCACTTCTCCGCGAATGAGTATTTGATGTTTCGGTGTTGAAGATAAGTTTCAAAATGTTAGATGAGTGTGAATTCCATATGGTATTGTGTTTTGAGGTCCATGTGTTGTCAATTGGATGAACAATTGAAGGATTTTTGTTTAGGTCCTATGGTGTACCGATCTAACACGTTTGATGAGTATGCAGAGGATTAATATGTGTTGAGCCTTTATGTGGGATCTATTTTAGGTCCATGCTAACAAGATATATTTTTGGTGTTACATCTAATTAGGCTGACCTAATTAATGTTACACTTGATGCCGATATATATGCTAGATTGTTTTTGGTGTTTTGGGATAAGTGATGAGATATAGATGTGACATGTATTGTGTGTGACATGAATTTGAGCAGAGCAGTGCAAATTGAGTTGTAAGGTGTGTGAATGCAGAGAAAAGTAGAGCATTGATCCATATTAGTGCAAGGATTGTTATTGTTCTTCATTGGAACTGTATTCTTACATATTGCAGATACATTTGTAACAATTCAAAATAGGTAGTGTGCCACCATCTTTCTTCTATCTTTTTCTTTGTGGGCAGTGAGTCCACTTGGACAGTGAGTCCACTTGGATGGTGAGTCCACCTGAAGTGAGAATTTCTGTAATATACTATAACTGGTTATAATGTATTGTGAGCTAACCCTCACCATGGTTTTTCCTATTTTGGGTTTTCCACGTAAAAATCATGGTGTTCATGTGTTATGTGATTTTTTGGATGTTTTCATGCTTTCTTTCCTTATAATAGTTGAATATGCTTTGGTAATTGGATGGCTAATGTTTGAATGGTTTAATAAAATACTAAATCACCCCCCTCTCAGTATTCTGAGTGTTCAATAAACACTTGGTGAGATTGTTGGTAGTGGTTGATAACAACACTTGGTGAATTTTTTGTCTTTGTCATTGTTGTCAACACATGAGAAGTGAGATTGTTGGCATTTAATAGCTCTTATGCCAATACTTGGTGAGATTATTGTAGTGATTATTACTTGTATTGGTTGTCATTGTTGACAACATTCAGTTTGGGCTAACAATGATGTATGGTGGTGTTGTTGAAGTTAATGTTTGGATGTCATGCCTTGTCTAATGATAATCAAAGAAGTATTAATTATTTTTGTTGTCAGTAGAATTGGTTTCATAATGATATATTAAGATAAGATGAAGACTAGATGTGTTGTTGATGGCGGAGAGATGTTGTTGATGGTCTACATTGTATTATATGCTCTCTCCTATTGTTCTTGATCAAGTATATGTTGTTGAAAGAAAGATATGGTCTCCGCAAGTTGATTGAGTGTTTTTGGTTTAAGAAGTTGCATTGAAGTCTATTTGGGAGAATACTTTTATTTCCTCCACTATTGAAGATATGGTTTTGTAGTCTAGGATTCAAAATTAGTGTTTCATGGATGTTGTACTCTTATCTTTTCAGGTCACCAGTGTTACCAAGGAGGTTTATGTGAATTATAAAAGGTTGGCAATGTTGTTGGTTGTTTGGACTGGTCCAAAATGTTTCTCTACATTTCTCCACAGTGATGTCTCTACTCTTGCAGCTTGGTGGATGTGCTCTTAGTGTATGTGGAGTGTCTCAATTCTAATTTCATGTGTTGAATTGGTCTACAAGTTGATATGTTAATGTAATATCTCATGACTATGCTTTTGTGTCTCTAGAATGAAGTATTATTTTCCTGTTTGGTTTGTGGTGGCTATAAGTGGCATGATAGTGTGGAAGATGTGTTTGGAAGTGTTGTTAGATGTTCACGGAACATCCCCATGTGATCTGCGTGTTGTTGGTTGTGCTCCTTGATGCTACATTGTGTCTTGAGTTGGTTTTCTAGGTTATTTATGGATATTTGGCCAACAGGGCTTGTTCTCTTTCTTGTGCTAAATGCTTAAGGGTTTACGCAAACATATGAAGTTGTGTTATGATATATTGGGTCCATACCTATCTTCTTGGGGACTGCATGGTGTTAATTTAATTAAAAGTATTTTTTTAGGCCAATTGGTTAAGTGCTTCACGTTTCATCTACATGCTTCCCTGTTGCCAACTTGGGTGGATGTGCGCTAGTGTGAATTATTTTGGATCACATTAGAAGATGCAATAAGATTATTTTTGGTCCTCTCTATCCTTGGGATAGGATCATAGTAGGTTGTTGTGGCTGACTTGGTGAAATCATTTTTTGTATTCTTTCCTATCCGACCTAATTGATGTTGTAAAGTATTTTGATGGATTTAAATGCAAGATCATTTTAGTTTCAAAGGTTTGGAAGTCTAAACAAGTGCAAAGAAGTGTGTAAGTGGAATATATTGAATATCCATTAGAGACGGTGCTAAAGTGAAGAAGAAAGATCATATTTTCTTGAACACCTCAATCAACAGAGTAAATTGTTGACAAATATTTTAATTCTTTACAAACCTTTTGTATCCTGATCTAGGATAGTGAATCTCATCAAGTCCTTTTGTATCTTTCCTTTGGAGTTGTATTTGCTCCAGCTCTACAAGTCATTTTGTATCTTTCTCTAAGGTAGTGTGCCTTAGTTTGCAAGTCCTTTTTGGCAGTGAGCTTTTATATTGTGAGTTAACTCTCATCGCGGTTTTTCCCTCATTTGGTTTTCCACGTAAATCTGGCGTCATCTTGTGGATGTATGTTTCTTGTTTCATTTTCATTGTTGTTGATCTGGTTAATGAAGAATTGCTATATCTTTCATTTCTAAAGATTGCTATATTTGTTGAAGGTTTAAACTGATATATCATTCCTTGCTGCAAAATTGTTTACGGGTTTTTCATTGGATTAAGAAGTTAGTATTGTGCTATAAATTTCAAGTTCCAAAGGGGTTTAAGTTTTTCCAGATACTGATTCAGCCTCCCTCTCAATATCTAGTGTATTGAACTTAATCAACCTGATATTTTGGTGTTGATAACCTACTTTTAGTAAAATAAAAAATTATAAATTATAAATAGTATTTAAACTATTAATTTTATTTTTTTTGAAAACTACACTTATGGATCTACAAATGGGTATTTTTTTATTTAAACAAAATGTTATTTACATGAATAGGAGTTGTTGAAACATCAAGTTTTTCAAAAAAAAAATTTGGTAAATTAGCCTCAAAGTGGTGCTACCTATGCGCTTAGCCAACAATTTTAGTTGGAAAAGTTGTGGACATTTATAACTTAGCTAGAATGAATCTAACTAGATCATATGTTTGACCAAAATTGATTTCTAGTTAGAAATACTTAAATTCATTTGTTTTGATGAGTTGGCCAAAAGTGTGACACACATTTATACTTTTAGCTTGATCTATCATGGGCATCTAAGAAAAAGTATAAATTGATCAAAGGTTGGCCTAATAGGAAAGAGACCGTGTTATTTTTGTTCAATTCATAAGCATAAAATGATGCATCCAATAATATCTTGCATTATGTAGTTATAACATTTAAGAGACACTCTCAAGGGTGCATGTGTTTCTTGATGGAAATTATTATCTGCAAATTGTTGGCAACACAAGGGTAGACAACTGAGAGGGGGGTGGTGAATCAGTTGTCTCATAAATTAAACTTATTAACCTTATTCTTAGATCTGATAACTAAACATGAAAGTATAAATCACCACCACATTAGAAACACACATAACACCAAGATTTTTTTACGTGGAAACCCTGTTAGGGGAAAAACCACAGTGGAGGTTAGTCCACAAGATTATACCTTGTTAAAAGTATAAGAGAATAATAAATGGGAATGCACATGCATTCATGCACATTGCCTAGAGCTCACTACTCAAATACAACAAGGCATACTGCCCAAAGGAAGACACACAGTCTTACAGAAAAAATTGGATTACATCTACAAGATTTTGAACTGAGAAAATAGCATTTGTTAATACCTGATTACAATTCTGATTAAGCACATAAGCATCTGCTCACTTTCTCACTCTTCTTCACACTCTGCCTTTGCCTTCGAATGATTAGAACATTATTTGCACACAATAATTGCACATCTCTCGCACCATGCATTCAAATTGTAGAAACAATCACTCATATATATCCATGACTAAGATTAACATCAATTGCATGTCGACTTCAACAAAATAATAAAATGTGTACAAATTGTCGGCCCAAATCAATAAAAAATTATTAATACGATTCAACCAATGTCAACCACAACAAAGTAAGGACCCAAAACAATATCCTCGAACATGAAACACCTCAAACAATTATGCCTTGGAGATCCACAACAAGCTACAATTACCCTATTGGCCATGATCATGAAAAACATGAACACACAAAGGAAAATCACCGATCGCGAGCACAATGATCAATGTGGACGTGCAACAAAGATAGAGCACAATATAGAAACATCCATGAGCATCATGAATCACCATAGAAGCATCTGCAACAACTCATCTTACTAGAATCACATCATCCTCTATTAGGAACACCAACTGAAGCAACATGAAAACTGTCAAAACATAGACACTCATAACTCGATCAAATCTTCATGTGGATCTCTAAAACTTAACATGGATAAAATAGATATACTCGAAAATAAACCCTTTAATCCAAAATATCTTATCATCAACATACTGAGCTAGCCACCATACAGAACTTCACTGGATCACTGACAATCTGCAACTTGTTTTATTACAATTTTCTCAATATCCTTGACATATACAACCTTAAATATATTAATGCCAATAGTGTTGATATCAATGACAACCACATTTCAGCAACATCCAACAATATCCCCCTTTGGCATTGATGGCAACACATGATGTGAAAAACACCATCAACGCAACTATCTCTTAGCACTTTCTCCCCCTTAGATTCTAACTTTTTTCTCCTCAACTCTTTCACAGTTTTTCACATGAATCTTCTCCCCCTTTGACATCAATGACAAAGAAAATGTGTATCTTTCTCCACACAAGATCCGAACCACATTTCTGAACATCTAACTACTCCCCCTGAGTAGCAACCACCACAACATCAATCCAGATCAAGATATGACTATGAAATGCACGAATTGATGCAAGTCAATGCATCTTAGTTTTGATTAGGAGGGGAAATCACCCCTAGATTCCCTCTAAGATACTCAAAAGTATCCTTAGGAAAGAGCTTGGTAAAGATAACTGCAATTTGTTCCTTAGTGGGCACATACACCAATCTGACTTCCTTTTCACTCACCTTCTCTCTCAAAAAGTGAAACTTGATAGATATATGCTTGGTTTTTGAATGCAACACCAAATTCCTAGAAATGTTAATTGCACTTGAATTATCACAAAATATAGCAATAGGCTCATCATACACAACTCTGATCTCTTTCAACATCTTCTTCATCCACAATACTTGAGTACAATTGTTAGTAGTAGCAATGTATTTTTCCTCTATAGTAGATAAAAAAATGACATTATGCTTCTTACTTAACCATGAAATTAGCTTCTTTCCCAAGAAAAATGCACCACCACTGGTACTCTTTCTATCATTCACATCTCCTTCCCAATCAACATCAGTAAAATCACTCAAAGTAAGGTCATCTTCTTTAGGATACCATAGGCCAAAATCAACTGTTCCCTTCAAGTATTTGAAAATCCTCTGAACACAACTATCACATGAGATTCCTTAGGATCAACTTGAAATCTTGCAACAATGCATATGACATTCATGATATTAGGTCTAGTTTGAGTCAAATAGAGCAATCCACCAATCATGGATTTGTATCTAGTCTGGTTTGCTTTAGGAGAATCATCATCTTGTGTCAACTTACATTCGGTCACCATAGGTGTACCAACCAGCTTTGAATCTTCCATACCAAACTTCTTTAACAATTCTTTCACATACTTGGATTGTGATATAAAGACCCCCTTATCTAGCTGAGTAATTTGCAATCCCAAAAAGAATTTCATTTGTCCAATCATAGACATCTCAAACTCACTCTACATCTCATCAACAAACTTCATGCACAGATTATCATCTCCTCCAAAAATGATATCATCAACAAAGACTTCAATAATCAAATATTTATCATGATCAATCTTGAAATACAAATTACAATCAACAGTACCTTTATTAAATCCAAGCTTCAACAAATACTTATCCAATCTGGCATACCATGCTCTTGGGGCTTGCTTAAGTCCATAAAATTCTTTCTTCAACTGACAAACCATATCACCCTGATCAGTCAATTGAAATCCATCAAGTTGCTCAACATACACTTCTTCTTCCAGTTCACCATTTAGAAATGCTGACTTGACATCCATATGATAAACCTTAAAGTTTTGTAAACAACATAAGCAAGAAATAGTCTCACAACTTCAATCCTAGCAACAGGGGCAAAATTTTCTTCAAAGTCAATTCCTTCCATCTGAGAATATCCTTTACACACCAGTCTTGATTTGCTTATGACAACTCCACCTTGCTCATTCAGTTTGTTTCTAAAGACCCATTTAGTTCCAATTACATTTTTGTCCTTAGGTCTAGAAACAAGAATCCACGTATCATTCGTCTCAATCTGTAGTAATTCTTCTTTCATTGCTTCCATCCAATGTTCATCTTTGCATGCTTCATTGACACTATTAGGCTCAGTCTTTGAGATCAAATAGTATTCTTCTGTAATTCTTCTCTTGGCTTGAACACCTTTGTTCTTATATCCTATGATCTGATCTTCTAAATGATTTAGTCTTACATACCTTGGAGTCTTAGGATGTTAGGCTCTTGTGATCTCACTTTTTCACTTTCACGAGTTCTTTCCTCTTGATTTTCCTGATTCACCGAAATGATCTGGACTTGATTTGAAGTCTGAACTTTCTTTCCTTAATCTAAACTATCATTCTGATAATTTGAATCATATCCATAGGTTTTTGATGGTCTAACTATGTCTTCATCAACCTTAACATTAGCATTCTCAATTACTTTCCTCAACCTCTTATTGTAGCACCGGTAGGCCTTGCTTTTAGTAGAATAACCAAGAAAGATTCCTTCATCACTTCTAGCATCAAAATTTCCTATATCTTCATCTCTTTTGATAAATCATTTACTCCCAAATATTTTGAAGTATCTAACAGTAGGCTTATGACCATACCATAGCTCATAAGGAGTCTTACCGGTATCACCTTTGACTTGTACCCAGTTGAGTGTGTAAACGATAGTACTCACAACTCCTCTCTAGTAGAAATGAGGAACATTTCCTTCCAGCATCATAGTCCTAGCAACTTCTTCAATTGTCCTATTCTTCCTTTCCACAACTCCATATTATTGAGGGGTCCGCGAGGCAAATAATTGTCTCTTTATCCCATGCTCTTCACATAAATAATTAAACTCACTGGAAGTGAATCCACCACCTCTATCTGATCTTAGACATTTAATCTTCAGACCTGTCTCTGTCTCAAGCATAGCCTTAAAAAATCTTGAATTTCTCCAAGGCTTCATATTTTTCCCTTAAGAAATTAACCCACATCATTCTGGAATAATCATCAATAAGTAATATGAAGTACCTGTATCCTTGTAAACTTCTAACTCTAGAAGGACCACACAAATCAGTATGCACAAGCTCCAACACTTCATTTGAACAATGTTGTTTGCTCCGAAATGAAATTCTAGTTTGCTTCCCTAACTGACATTCCTTGCATATAGTATTAGTAGGTTTTATCAACTTAGGAAGATCTCTCACTGCCTGAGTAGAACTTATCTTGATAATATTTTCAAAGTTCACATGACACATTCTCCTATGCCACAACCATCTTTCATCAACTTGAGCAATCAAACAACTTTTACTAGCATCATTTAGGTGAAAGATATTACCTTTTTTTTTGTACTAGATGCAATCATATTTCTGGAACTCCCTAATATTCTGTACTTTCCATTCTTGAATTGAAGATTGTATCCCTTGTCAACCATCTATCCAACACTTAAGAGATTATGCTTCAAACCTTCCACATATAGAACATCATCAGTATTATGCTTACCATAAAGAGAAATGGATCATCTGCCACAGATTACACCAACTTTTCCATCACTAAATCTAACAACATCACCATCATACTTTTCCAAGCTCACAAATTTACTTTTATCACCTGTCATGTGATGAGAGCATCCACTATCAATCACCCATTCATATTTTTCTTCAACTTTGGCAACTAGTGCTTTCTCCACATTTGTGCAACTAGCAGATTTAGTAGGTACTGGATCATTTCCTTGATAGCAATAAATACCCATTCGTCCTCACTTACATTCCCTTTATCAGATTCATTGTCTATCACACCTTCATCAACAACATAATAACACTTTCTTTGAAATCTAAGATTGTTAGGTCTTGGCTTAGAAACTCTTTCTAGACACCTTGATGCAAAATGAGCTATCTTATTGCAAGAAAAACATTTAATAGGAAATTTCCCTTTATACTTACCTTCTCCTCTGGCTTCCCTTTTGACAATAAATGCTTCAAGCTCGTCTAGTTTTCTCTCTTCTTCTTCTTCAATCTCTCTCATTTCCTCCTCAAACTTGAATATTTTTCGAGAAGAACTTTCTCCCGGATCATATCTTTGCTTATCTTTTCTGGAGATAGTAGCCTTGAATGCAAATTTTGTCTTAGGAAGAGAATCACCAAACTCACTTAACTCAAAAGTAGTAAGCTTACCAATCAACATGTCTCTGGTTACATTTGTCACAGTCTAGATCTCCTCAATAGCAATAGCTTTTACTTTGTATGTAGTAGGCAAGGGTCTGAGCACTTTAGCAACAATCTTTGATTCTTCCAATGTTCCACCAGCACATCTGATACTACACACAAGTTCATTCACTTTCTGCATAAAATAAGTAATGTTCTCATCATCACCCATTCTCAACATTTCATATTTCCCTTTTAGGCTTTGCAACTTAGCAATCTTTATATGAGCATCACCTTCATACAAAGTTTCCAACTTTTTCCAGATCTCATAGGCAGTCTTCAGATCCATTATATTTGTCATCTCAGAATCAGTCAGAGCACTCAACAATGCTTCCTTAGCCCTGATACTGTACTCGACATCCTTAATCTCAATAGAAGTAGAAGGACCATTATGTGGGATGATATACCTATTCTTTGTAATGTTCTAGTAAGGTTCACCAATGCATCTCAAATGACACTCCATTCGAGTCTTCCATAGAGAATAATTTGTTCCATCAAATCTTGGACTATCCTTCTTATATGTTGTCATCCCGGATCACCTCAAGCTATTAAAATTCTTTGAAGGAACCTGCTCTGATACCAATTGTTCGCAACACAAGGGAAAACAACTGAGAGGGGGGGTGAATCAGTTGTCTCATAAATTAAACTTATTAACCTTATTCTCATATCTGATAAATAAACATGAAAGCATAAATCACCACCACATCAGAAACACACATAACACCAATATTTTTTTATGTGGAAACCTTGTTACGGGAAAAAGCATGGTGGAGGTTAGTCCACAAGATTATACCCTGTTAAAAGTATAAAAGAATAATAAATGGGAATGCACATGCATTCAGGCACATTGCCTAGAGCTCACTGCTCAAATACAACAAGGCTTATTTCCCAAAGGAAGACACACTGTCTTACAAAAACATTCAAATTACACTCGCAAGATTTTGAACTTAGAAAATAACATCTGCTGATGCTTGATTACAATTTCGGTTAAGCACATAAACATCTACTCACTTGCTCACTCTTCTTCACACTCTGCCTCTGCCTTCGAATGATTAGAACATTATTTGCACACAACACTTGCACATCTCTCACACACATTCACACCATGCCTTAAAATGGTAGAAACAATCACTCATATATATCCACGACTAAGATTAACATCAATTGCATGTCGACTTCAACAAAATAATAAAATGTGTACAAACTGTCAGCCCAAATCAATAAACAATTATTAATGTGAATCAACCAATGTCGGCCACAACATAGTAAGGACCCAAAAAAATATCCTCGAACACAAAATACCTCAAACAATTATGCCTCAAAGATCCACAACACGCTACAATCACCCTGTCGGCCGTGATCATGAAAAACATGAACACGTAAAGGAAAATGACCGATCGCGAGCACAATGATCAATGCAGATGTGCAACAAAGATAGAGCACAATCTAGAAACATCCACGAGCATCATGAATCGCCATAGAAGCATTCACAACATCTCATCTTACTAGAATCGTATCATCCTCTATCAGGAACACCAACTAAAGCAACAAAAAACCTGTCAAAACATAGACACTCATAAATCGATCAAATCTTCATGTGGATCTCTGAAACTTAACGTGGATAAACTAGATATACTCGAAAATAAAACCTTTAATCCACAATCTCTTATCATCAACATACTGAGTTGGCCACCATACAAAACTTCACTGGATCACTGACAATCTGCAACTTGTTTTATTACAATTTTCTCAATATCCTCGACATATACAACCTTAAAGACATTAATGCCAATAGTGTTGACATCAATAACAACCACATATCAACAAAATCCAACACAAATATTGCTCTGGATGTAAATATTAAAAGGTGAACCAAGATCCATCATAAACCCTTTGGTTTTCTTATGTGCCAAGGCACCAATATATAAAGAGGTTTGTGTTACCCACTAACAATTTCACAATGAGATAATGTAAAGGGTGGAATGAAAGAAAGGCTTATTTAGATTGCTCTATAATGTTTACAACAAAAATATCAAATTCAATATAAGGTGTACCAATTTTTTCTTTCTCAACATTTACATTTTCCTCAATGCTATCCACTTTTCTAGATTGGGTATGATGTGGGAAGGGATTAGTGTAGATGTGTAAGTTTTGGCTAGTGGGAACAATGAAATTGTTGTCCCCATCATTAACAATTTCCACATGAATCAATCTATTATCGATGAGATTTTAAATTCCATGCCTTAGACCCACACATTTTTAGTGTTGTACCCATTGACACTATAATAATCACAAAATATCTTCAAGCATCGTAACCTTTTGGAATATAAATGGATGTATGTATAGAGTGAACAATGTTAGCTAAGTAAGTTTATCATGTTAATTGTTAATGTGTTCAAATACTAATGAATGGGATCATGGAGGTTTGTGAATTTTATTAACATTTTGGCCTAAATAGAGATGACATTAGAGGTCATGGAAGATGTAGAAACATTATTTGTAGAAAGCCTAATATCATTCTTATGGGGAATTATCACCACCCTTCTTGATATACTATTTTGATTAAAACCTAGAAGGATAAGATGAGGTTGAGGGAGAATGTGAACAATAGTATTTGAGTGTATTTGTTTCCAAGAATTTTGTACACCTTGTCTTGAATTGTTGTAAGCAAGCTTTTAACAAACAATATTTCAAGTTCATCATCCAATATTTGGTAATGTATTTTTACATACAAGAATTTAAAATAAATAACATAGTCATAAATCATTTCATTGGGTTACTATCTATAGTACACCAAATCTAAAATAGTCACCTCAAGACCAAAATTAATGTTGAAATGTTGTAAAATGCTAGCCCCACATATGACTATATCAAACTATGAGGCAATGAATAAATCTACTCGAGTGTCTAATACTTTTCAATGTTCATGGTTTTTTTTATATGTAGCCTATCATCATATTGGTAGTCCAAGCAAGTGGCATTGAAAGAGTGTAAATGAGTTATTTGGTCTCCTTCACCATTGTACATTTCAAATATAAAGACAAAACTCATAAACAAAGACATCCCATGATATCATAAGAGAGTAGATTATATTTTATTTCGATGTGATCTTCTTTGTCATGTTTCAAAACAAGATACTTACCTAACTTTACATTTATCGAGTCTCTTAATATTAAATAATACCAAACTTAAACACTACTATCAGACTTTTAATTAAAATATATAATAAAACCAAACTATACAACAAAATACTTTAAAAAATACAAACAACATGAAAATTTAAATATTATTTCCATTTTAAAAACCTCATACCAAACTTACCCTTGATGTCCTTCTAGGTAAACTCCCAAAAGGCAAAAACATTGAAAAAGTAAAGAGAAAAATGATGGCTACTTTTGCCTCCAAAGAAGCACAAACCGACCATAACTCAATACACAATAAGTACAATGAACCGTTAAAGAAGGCATAAAATCTTTAAAGGCAAGAAATAATTATGTAACATGAAAAACTGCACAGATTTTGAATCCCCCCATTTTCCTCTACAAACGACCCCTATCAATATATTTATTCTATCGTACAAATTTTCTATGTTCCCCTTAACCGAACATGCGCACTACTTAAGCCCCCAAGCCGCAACCACAGTAATTGCCAAAAGGGTTGCGGCCTCCGGCCGGGCTGTTTCCCCTGTACCAGCACGGAGGCATACGTATTAAACAGTGCGCAGTTTCGTTATCTTAGGATTTGGTCTGGTTTTGTGGGTCATGAAGAAAATCTATGGAAAATTTGCAGTGTAATGAGATTAGACAGAAAGGTATCGCGTACGTTAATTCAGTTCTTTGAATTTTGTTGTACCCATTGAAAGCAAAGAGAAAATCCATTTGGACTTGGCCTACATGATAAGGATGCCCTGTTTTGTCCTGCCCATATTATGATTCGTCAACCCTACCGAATCTTAGTACAAAGTGTTACTTAGAGAAAATTCCAAATCTAAAGATCATGCAAGAAGTGAAAGAATGGATTTGGTCATCCAACCAAATCTAAATTTATTGGGTTCTATTCATCTTTGGCAAATGAGTAGAAAAATGCTTGCCTAGGTCGGTGTGGGTATGTAGGTCTTTAATCATTTTGTCCACGAGGAATTGATTTGAGGGGTGTGCCCTAGCAATAGCTAGGGCATTTTCCTAGGGGCCTTCTCCTAGGATGATTGAGACAATCTTGTGCTTTTATTGAGGGGGCAGACTTAGATATGGACAAAGGTCATTTTTATCTAGCTATCAACCCTATTCATTTGGTTTAAGAGATTTTCTTTTATTTTTATTTTTATTTATTTTTTGTCTATGGTGTACATATATACATCTCACATCAACTTTGTAGTATTGTGTTTTCTTCTACTTTTGGTTTTTGAATTGTTATTTTCATAATTTTATTGAAAATAAGACATTTTTTTTAATATAATAGAGGTGAAAATGTGTTTTCTCACCCTTTTTTTCTTGTTTTACATTATTTTGGTGGGTTTTTTTTTAAATATATAGTTTTAACATTTGATTTTATTTGGTTTGACATCTTTATTGATTGATAATTAGGAGGTATTTTCTATAGCATGTCAATTTGTGATATTGCCATCACGATTCAACATGAGTCAATGAGTTTGACTCGTAAAACTACACGGTTGAATCCTAATAACAATATCACAATCTTTATCGATTCTAAATTTTGTTTATCAATAAAAATATCATTTTATTTATACCCAGCTCAATCTTAACTCTTCAATTATATTTTTCTCTATCTAGGTTAGGATTGCACATTTATCCTTGACCCTCTCTTTTCTAAATTCAAGTTTTATTGTAGACCTAGGCTAACTCAAGTCAATGTTATCGATACTCACCTACTTGTGCACCAAAAAATTCAAATTGTCTATCTAGGACTTGTATAAAAGGACATCACCTCTAGATCATTTCATATGAAAAGATCACCCTATACCATCTAATTTTCTTGTTTTACATTGTTTTGGTGGATTTTTGAAGTATATAGTTTTAACATTTGATTTTATCTAGTTTGACATCTTTATTGATTCTAGATTTTGTTTATCAATAGAAATACCATTTTATTTGTACTCAACTCAATCTTAACTCTTAGATTATATTTTTCTCTATCTAGATTAGCATTGCACATTTATCCTTGACCCTCTCTTTTCTAAATTCAAGTTTTATTGTAGACCTAGGCTAACTCAAATCAATGTTATTGATACTCACCTACTCGTGCACCAAAAAATTCAAATTGTCTACCTAAGACTTGTATAAAAGGACATCACCTCTAGATCATTTCATATGAGAAGATCACTGTTGCACATACAGTTGTCATTGCACCAAAAGATTGACCTGTTAATGCCTGATACAACCACCATAGTTAATGAATCCACGAGAGGTGGTTAAGCCATGCCACAAACCTAAGCGGTGTGTTGCACAACACAAGGAGACCAAGGGCATACACCTTGCAACAACCCCCCAAGCACAAGCAAGGGGTTCGAACTCGTGACCCATGTATAATCATAAACTATCACTTTTCTACATGTATTGAAACCTTGCTTTGATAGAGATCAAACTATTGTGTTTCAAGTTGAAAATGTGCATAGGTTTAAGGCTATAAGGAGGAAGATAAAAAATTTAAGTGTGATTTCAACCTTAAACTCTTACAACAACCCAATTCATATTTCATTTTTCCAATTCTAATGCATCAAAGTGATTGTGGGGTACATTAAAAAAATATGATCAAAATAATAGATAGGTAAGATTTAGAAATTGAGGCCACCCAAAAAATTTAAGGTGGCACTTGTGGACTTTATCTTTACCTCGATTCATAGAGTGTGTTTGTCATAGTCATTTGTTCCTAGATCAATTCTCATATTCCAAGTACTAACTCTCCATCACAATTAGATTAGTCGCTTCTTTGGATTCCAAATATACATTTATTTTAGTTACTTTATCTTTATTTAAATTCTATATTTATGTATTCATTTAGGCCTGACTCTCATTTATAAGTTAATTTGATTGAATGCTTGATTAGTGCATGTATTATGTGTTGGAAAAACAAGGACAAACAACTAAGAGGGGGGTGAATTAGTTGTCACATAATATTTAAACTTGTCAAACTTAATTTAACTTAATCTCAGATCTGATGAACGAACAATTAACCTTAAACAATCAACACATTAGAAACACAGAGAACATTGAGATTTTTACGTGGAAAACCTATTAGGGGAAAAACCACAATGGATGTCAATCCACAATATTATACCCTATTAAAAGTATAATGAAGAATAATGGGAATGCACATGCATTCAGGCACATTGCCTAGAGCTCATTGCCCAAAGAAGACAAACTATCTTATAGTAATTCGGATTAGATCTGTAGAGTATGAACTGAGGAAATAGCTTCTACAAAAGCATGATTACAGTTTTGGTTAAGCACAAAAGCACTCCTTCACACTTCGCTCAAACTCCTTCACACTCTACTCTGCAATCTAATGATTATATCACTGTTCACACACTTGCACTCTCTCTGGAACTTCTTCACACTTCGACTTCGCACAAACAACCACACTTATATATCCACAACATGGATTTACATCAACAACTTCATCGACCAAAATATAAAACATATACATAATGTCGGCCCAAATTTACAAGTAATTTTCAATGCGAATCAAACACCCTCGGCCACAACATAATGAAGACTTACAAAAAAATCCTCGAGTGCATCAAACATTCAAATTTTAATCTCCAAGGATCCACAACACGTTACAACCACCATGTCGGCCAAAAACATAAAAACTCGAACACACAAGAGAAAAATCACGGACCACGACCACACCAATCAATGCGGACATGCAACATAGATAGAGAATGATTTGGAACCATCCACAAGCATCAAGAATCATCAGAGAAGCATCCATAGTAGTTGAAATTACTAGAATCACATCAACTTCAATCAGGAACACTAACTGAAGCCACATAAAAACTGTTAGAACACAACTATTCATAACACAATAGATTCCTTCATCGCTTCTTGCATCAAACTTTCCAAAATTACCATTGAAATTTACCCAGTTTAGAGTGTACATAGCAGTGTTTACAACTTCTCTCCAATAGATGTGAGATACATTTCCTTCTATCATCATTGTTCTAGTAGCATCCAGAATTATTCTATTCTTTCTCTCTACAACTCCATTTTGTTGAGGGGTTTGAGGAGCAGATAGTTGTCTTTTGATTCTGTGCTCTTCACAGAAAGAATTGAAGTCCCGTGAGGTGAACTCACCACCTCTGTCTGACCTTAGGCATTTGACCTTCAGACCTGTCTCATTCTTTTCCATAGCTTTGAAACTTTTGAACTTCTCTAATGCTTCACATTTTTCTCTTAAGAAAGCAACCCATATCATCCTAGAGTAATCATCAATAAGCAACATAAAGTACCTTTCTCCTTGTATACTTCCGATTATGAAGGGACCACATAGATCAGTATGCACCAACTCTAGTATTCCATTATAATGATGTTGTTTGCTCTGAAAAGAAACTCTAGTTTGTTTTCCCATCTAACATTCCTTGCATATTGTGTTAGTAGGCTTCACTAGCTTAGGTAGATCTCTTACTTCTTGAGTGGAGCTTACCTTGACAATGTTATCAAAATTCACATGACACAACCTCCTATGCCATAACCAGCTTTCATCTACTTGAGCAATTAAACAACTTACATTATCAACATTTAGGTGAAAAATATTACCTCTTGTCTTTATACCTAAAGCAATTACATTTCCAGAGCTTCCAAGTATCTTGCATCTTCCATGCAAGAGGGCTCACTTCCCAAAGAAGACACACTGTCTTACAACAATTTGGATTAGATTCGTAGGGTATGAATTGACAAAATAGCTTCTACAAAAGCTTGATTACAGTTTCAATTAAGCACAAAAACACTCCTTCACACTTCGCTCAAACTTCTTCACACTCTGCTCTGCAATCGAATGATTAGATCATTGTTCACACACTTGCACTCTCTCTAGCGCTTCTTCACACTTCGACTTCACACAAAAAACCACTCTTATATATCCGCAACATGGATTTACATCAACAACTTCATTGACCAAAATATAAAACATATACACAATGTCGGCCCAAATTTACAAGTAAATTTTCAATGCGAATCAAACACTGTCGGCCACAAAATAATGAAGACTTAAAACAATATCCTTGAGCACACCAAACATTCAAATTTTAATCTCCAAGGATCCACAACATGTTACAACCACCATGTCAGCCAAGAACATAAAAACCCGAATACACAAGAGAAAAATCACCGACCACGAGCACATCGATCAACACAGATGTGTAACAGAGATAGAGAATGATCTAGAACCATCCACAAGCATCAAGAATCATCAGAGAAGCATCCAATATAGCTGAAATTACTAGAATCACATCAACTTCAATCAGGAACACTAATTGAAGCCAGATAGAAATTGTCAAAACACAACTGTTCATAACATGATCAAATCTTCACGCGAACCTCTGAAACTTTCAGTGGATAACTAGATATACTCAACAATAAACCCTTTAGTCCATAATGACTGATCATCAACATACCGAGCA
The DNA here is from genome assembly GCA_007258455.2 of Sequoia sempervirens. Lineage (NCBI taxonomy): Eukaryota > Viridiplantae > Streptophyta > Pinopsida > Cupressales > Cupressaceae > Sequoia > Sequoia sempervirens. Next base: position 75,881 of record VDFB02389709.1, read on the forward strand.
AGACACCTTCATGACCTTCACTGTTCCACTGTCAACTTGCAACTCTTTCTTTAAAAAATTTCTCAATATCCTTGACATATACAACCTACAATACATCAATGCTAATAGTGTTGACATCATTGACAACCACATATCAACAACACGACCACAACATCCAACATTATGCTGGATATTTTGAAGAATTTGTTTCATTTCCCATTCATTGTGGTGAACATTTAATCCTACATCATCTAGGTTTTGATCTTAAGGTTTTCCCTTCTCTTTGTTGTTTTAGATCTAATATTTATAATAGCTTTCTTCATGCATTTAAGAACTATTTTTTTTTTTTTGGGTGATTGGTAGAACTTGTAGTGTGGATCCCATTGATGATGATGTTACTCACACAACATACAAATATATTTTCAAACAAAGAAACCTATTTATCTTGAAATACCACTGATTCGATTAAGAATTAGTTATCCCAAGGCTTAAGAGTATTAGGTCTTGACTCACTAGGTTCACTTAGGATTCATTGAGTTTCGGTATTATTCTCAAAAGGGACTTGCTACGTATTTTTAATAATATGCTTAAACCTTGAAAGTAATTTAATTAATCTTTAACACCTCGCGATCAATCACTTTCATTGATGCACTATATACTTCTAACTATCTCCTCCTGCAACAACTAAAAGATTAGAGAGAAGAAAAGAGCCTAAGAACTTAAATGATTTCAAATATTACACACATACACACTGAAAAGACACGTAAGTTGAAGCAAAAAAGTATTTGTACTTCACCAAAATATCTCATAGCTACATACAATATAGTGCAAGAGTTTAAAGAATTTAACCGTTCACCAATGAGATAGCTTCAAAATGCACCAAAAAATGGTGAAATAAATTAATTATTTCACCAAAATGAACAACTTATAGTCATGCATGATTTTTTTTTAGTAGAAGGCATGAAGCCTATAGATAGTCATGCATGATTTATGATTAGGAATGTCCTTTCTATTACTTCAACACTACAAGTCTCTCACGTACATGCATTTATACAAAGATGAACAAAAGTGCTATGAAATAGAAGTTAAATTGACACTTTCCAATCTGCTCTACCTTTAATAATTTATGATCATTCATCTAATATGTCCTCGGCCCCTTTTATAGAACTAAGGTGTAGAGGTTGGTTGCTGTAACAACATGGAAAAACAAAAATAGGTGAATCAACATTAGACACATGGCAATATAATATATTCTATAATGCGGGCTATCAAATCGATAGAGTTCAAAGGATCGATCAACGCTATTCCCATTTGACTTAGCTTCATTGTTTTATTATTTACTTTAACTCTTCAAATTTATAGATAGTGGTCATATTTCCTTTGTGGTTAACAAAATACGATAACAATCCTTTAACTTGTAACTCACTACCCAAATTTGCTGACTTGCATTTATATCTTTCTCTTTTATCTTCTTCTCAACATTCATACCAAAAATTGATCCAATTTCCAGCATGCTCCAAAACAATTTAATTTACTATATGAATTATTTCATTGAGTTATTCACTACATTTGATCTCGAACTTGATCTTTACCTTCTTGCATGCCTCAATATCCCTTAGGATTTTTATAAAGTTTGATAATTCATTTTCCCAACCTACATCTAGAACACTTTGAATCAAATAAGTTTTCTCAAAATTGCTTCACACCAAATTTTCACATAGAAAATTATACATTCAGTCACCATTAGGCTTAATCACATAATACAAACCATCTTAACAATCTTAATCAACAAATCTTAGCACGTAAATCCACCATTTATAATCAATTGGCTTCTAAATCACCTTTAACCACTTTGATGTTCTATGGGACCTTTTGGAAATTTTTGATTACAAAAAAGTGACTGGAAATTTTACCAAATATGGTACCCAGAAATGATTTTATGTTATCAATTTTAGTAATCAAACTTATTTATTATTTATTCCTTATTTAATATTTTCTTTGCAGAAAAAACCATTCCTTTTGCACTGGCATCTAGATCAAAAACTAAATGTCCTTCATCTAGTTCAGTAGGCTTTGCAACCTTGGCTAGTGTGATTTGTTCCCATTTTAAACAAATTTTGGGTCCAATTAATTATGAAGGAATGATGTGGCAACGTGAACTTCTTCATGCTATGATCAATTTTCTTGATGTTTTCGCTGCCCATCGACGCAGCGCAGTTCAGTAATGCAAATCCGCGATCGTCGCGCGAAGCGACCCATCCGCATCCGTGTTCCGCTGCTCGTTCCGCACTAAGGATTTGCGCCACAGCAACGGTATGTCCCTAGTTTGCGAAAGCTTTTGTTTTCTGTCTATGGCATAGCCAGCGAAGTTTCGACGGCCTTCGCAGTGTCTTCTTCAAGTTGGAGATTTGAAAATTGGAGCTCGTTATCCGCGCATACCGACCGGCATTCCGCGTGACGCGCGCACCCCGCAGCGCTGCCACAAAGGCTCTTTTGGAACTGAATCATGCCAGTTTTGCCCACCGTCAAACCCGCCTGGAATGCCAGCCTGGGTTCAAACCGTTAGTAGCCCTGCTTCATGCAGGGTTCTTGGGCAACTCTTTTGTCGCCCCATAGCCGCAGCGGTGCCGTTCTCGTAGTTCCTCCAATCCGCCACCGGTCCTGCGTTTTACCCTGAGAACCTTCCCACGCGCGGCGTCCCCCGTTCCTTTGTCTTCGCTTCCTGTTCTCCGTATCGCCCTCACGCCAATTTAAAATTATTTCAAAGGGAAACCAACACTATTTTGAGCATTCTTTTCACTTCCATCAAAATTACTCATTTAAAACTAAAATTTTGAAACTCTTATCTTGACTTATGGAATTATTACCTTCTAGTGCCATAAGCAGTAAATTTTGGGGTTTGGTTCCCCATTCTGTTGAAGTAAAATGGGGCATACATTATAAGACCACACAACAACTAGCAACCAAAAAAAAAAAAATTAAAAGAAAAGAAACAAGAGTACATTAAGCATAGATTTCAAAATATCCATTAAACTAATTCACCTTTATGTTTCACACAAAATATGATGTTTAATACAACAAACATAAAAATTAAAGGAACTTAAGTGTGTGCCCTCTTGATTCATTCCTTCATAAAGTTAAGACATAGTAACCATCTATATTAGGCTACATAGTTTGATTTACCCTTTTAAGCCGACCTTGGATAGAACCTTGTTTCCAATCAAGCATTCACAACCCTAACAAGGTTATCTCCATAATTCCCCCAAACATAGCTTTATTGCTATTCAGGCATCCATAACTCCGATAAAGATATTTGGATGACCTAAAGAGTTGAATTTCTCTTTTCTTACTAATGTTACAACAAGAGACTAAAAAAGATTAGTGAAAATGAAAATTTCAAAGTATATGAAGACTTACAAAAGAATTTTGTGGTAACAGATGGATACGAATCAGATGAGTCCTCTTGCAGAGAAAATGACAGAGATGAAGACAAGGAGAAAAAAGTTTAGATTGAAGAGGAAGAATCTCTAGAAAAGATCCCTAAGACCCCTAAGTATGTTCAAAAGAATCATTTTGAAGATCAGATCATTGATGACAAAAGCAAGGGTGTGTTGACAAGAAGAAAAGCTGATATGATAAAAGAATAGGTAAACCTATGTTTACTCTCTAAAGTTGAACCTAAAATAGTGATTGAAGCATCCAAGGATGAATATTGGATCAAGGCTATCGAAGAATAACTAATGCAGATTGAGAAGAATTAGACTTGGGAACTTGTCCCAAGACTAGCCAACAAGAATGTGATTGGAACTAAGTGGGTATTCTAGATCAAACTGAATGAGAATGGAGTAGTAAGAAACAAGGCAAGGCTTGTGTGTAAGGGCTACACAAGTAGAAGGAATGGATTTTGAGGAGACATTTTCTCCGGTGGAAAGAATGGAAGCTATCAGGATGTTTTTGGCTTTTGCAACACAAATATTTCAAGGTTTATCAGATGGATGTGAAGTCTACTTTCTTGAATGGTGAGTTGGAAGAAGAGGTATACATTGAACAACCAAAAGGATTTTAGATATCAGAAAAATTGGATATGGTTTCCAGATTGAAGAAGACACTATATGGATTGAAGCAAGTTCCTAGAGCTTGGTATGCAAGGTTGGATAATTACTTGATACAACAAGGATTCAATAAAGGTACCATAGATAGTAATCTTTATTTCAAAGTTGAAAAAGATCAAATCTTGACTATGGTTGTGTATGTTGATGACATAAATTTTGGAGGAAATGAAGCTATATGCAAGAATTTTGCAAAAGAGATGTAGAAATATTTTGAGATGTCTATATTTGGGGTGATGAATTTCATCCTTGGGTTTCAAATTAATCAGAAAGAGAAAGGTATATTCATTTCAAAATAAAAATATGTTAAAGAAATGTTGAAGAAATTTGGATTGGAATATTCTAAGCCGATATGTACTCCTATGAATACTGGTTGCAAGCTAAGTAAGAATGTTGAATCTCCTAAGGTTGATTAAAGCAAGTACATATCAATGATTGGAGGACTGCTATATCTATCTACTACTAGACCAGATATCATGCATGCAATTTGTCTTGTGGCTAGATTTCAAGAAGATCCTAGAGAGTCACATGTTGCAACATTGATGAGGATATTCAAATACTTGAAGGACAGTCTAAAACATGGTTTGTCATATCCAAAGGATACTAATTTTTCTTTGAGTGCTTACACAGATGTTGATTGGGTAGGTTGTATGGATGATAGGAAAAGTACAAGTTGTGGTGCACTCTTTCTTGGATGTAGATTGGTTTCTTGGTTGAGCAAGAAGCAAGGTTCAGTGTCCCTATATATAGCAGAGACAAAATACACTGCAACGACATCTTGTTGCACACAGGTGTTGTGGATGAGGAAAACCTTGAAGGATATCAAAGTGGTCATTGTTACCCATTTTTGCTATTGGCTCAAGTTGGTTGAGCTTAAGTGATTATAAATGAAAAGGCATGTACATTTTTCTACTATATTACATTTCATGTGTATAGAGAAATCAAAAGACTATTCTACCATATTATAGTATGCAATTGCATATTACATAGGAGAAGATTGCACAAATGTTTTCGAAAAACATAGTCTTTATTGATAATGTAAATGTGTATTGTCTCACACAAGTTGTGAGACTGGCTCTCTTAATGTACATGAATGAAAATAATATACATTTACAAATATCAAAATAAAAACATGCACATATAGGGAAAGAAGACCAGTCATTGCCTAAATGACTGGTTCTAGTTGGGTTGCCTCACATTGTCTTCAGTCTTGCACTTGTCCTGCCTCTAGCCTTTGCTTCCTTATTGCTCCTAGTTGCCTACACCTATTGGAAAGAATGTTGTTAGAGAAATGAAAAGTCTACAATCACCATATGCACATACCTCTATAAACATATAAACTGATCAACCATGCACATTAAAAGAAATAGCTTAATACTGAAATCCAAGAAAACAAGGAGCATTATCAAACATCTGCCATCTGCACATATTTTTTCTAACTTTTTTGTTTCATGTGCTAGTATAGGAAAATAAATGCTGCTAATTTGTTTCGTCTGATTATAGCATGTGGGGTAAAATATGGCTCCCACAAGGTTTGAGCTCAACATTTTGTCATAGTGTACTTTTGATAATGGATAGAAGGAAAGTTCATCTCTTTATGGTTTACTTGAAAAAGCACACATCATTTATGGTAGTGAATTATTGGTCACTATCATAAGTGACATATAGTTATTCAGGAAAATCATAGAGCATGAATCAAATATCAAGAGCTATCAAGAAGATATCAAGAATATCAAAAGATCATGTGTGACAGTCAATATTGATAGTGGTTCTAGGTATCTACCTTGAGAAAGAGCATATGTAATAGCACTATTGAAAGGCAAGAGTGAAGCAATGATCAAAGTTCCAAAAGACAATCACCATTGCATACAATAGTAAAGACATATATACCATGCCCTCACCAAAGTTTGTCATCCAATAAGCTTCATGTTATTTCTTGCATGTATGCCATCTTCTTGTAAGAGTTTGTATTACATGAGCAGGTCATGGAGGATAATCCAAAGGACAGTGCATAAATGTAAAGGGAAAACCTGGTGATAGTTTTGACACTATGAGCTTTGCTTAAACATAGTATTAAATAAAATTGATCATCAAAATAGGGATAGATTGTTTACTAAAGATTTTCAACCTTTGGAGAGACAGTGAATTTAATGAGGGGCAGTCATTTTACATTAAGTATTGAAGCAAACAGATTTCATAGATTTTAAGTTGCAAATAAAGAGTAAAGGTTTGAGCTATAGTGTGTAATATGTTGGGACATAGATCAAAGAATTGTTCAATGCAATTCATGTATTGTAGTTTAGAGTAATTAACCAAGCAACATTCCCTCTGAGTTAGGCAATGTAAGTAAAGGAAAAATAATGTGAAGAGCCATAAAGTTTTCCTAAGGAGAGGTAAAAGGTACAATCAAGAATACCATGACAATATTTTCGAGCACAAATCCCTTTGAAAGTGACAGTGTTATGACACAATAAAAAGACAGCATAGGAAAGGGACACCATAACATTTTTTTTTAATGCCTATTATTGAAGGAGAAGATAAGAATATGATGTCACAATCATTATCCCTGCAAAGGACTCATGTTCCATATAAAAGTATTGCTCATACAATGGTGATAGTAATGAATATAGACAAAGATCCAATGTCTTGATTGGAGGTAAAAAACAGGTTTTGAAGGGGCCCAAAACCCATAACAAAAGGATAGCGATCCAATGTCATAATCATAGTCATGTTCATAATCAATATGACTGTAAGTTATCAGGATACTGCAATAAGAGATATCATAACTATGTAATTCATATCACAGATAAATGACAATACTTGAAATGAAAGGTGTGTTTCTTCATGACCATAAAATGTGACTTTAGTGAGCATGAGTATGTGCAGTGACAATGAGTTAAGGGAAGAGATACAAAGTAGATGTAGTCGTCATATATACAAAGGACAATCTAATTGGACAATCACTCAGTCTATAATGAAGTGATCAAAAGATAGCAATAATGTATTTGAAGGAGCATGGTGTTTTCAAATGGAAAACAATTGTTAAATGATAGTGATCAAATGACTTGTAGAAGCCAAACTCTTAATTTATTGCTCAAACAAAACCCATAAATGCATAGATGAATGCAACCATAAATGGTTTTGAAACCCACCAAATAGTGGAACAAAGGTCTTTTCTTAATAGGATTTTATTTTTGCTTGTTTTGAAACAAGCTTGAATCAAATTCAAATAGTTCTCCTTTTACACAAGCAAAGAGGCAAATACAAATGAATAATTACATTTTGGGTTTCATGGCCACAACCTAGAAACTTGTCTTTCTTCACATTCATCAAAACCCTCTTGGGATTTATTTCAAAAATAAAAAAATGTTGAAGATA
>VDFB02389710.1:0-21785 GCA_007258455.2 Sequoia sempervirens
GGTATCATGCACCTATCATTTTCTTGATTGTGTGTATATACACATACAATTTATGGGTTTCATATGGTGGACTCTTAAGGGTTTCATGCACCTATGGTTTGGCCAACTTTGAGTCCTTTGTTGTTTTGAACCCTTCGTACAACATTACCTACAACCCCATCGTCCTCTTTTCCCTTTTGATACTACATTTTGTCCGCTATGTCTGACTTCACATGCACCTTTGCTAATCGTATGGAGAACATTACGATAGCAATTGACATGCATATATAGTAATTAAATCCTAAATTGGTAATAATTTTAGTTTTTTATATTTATATATTAGATAAATATTAACTATGTATATGTGTACGTATGTATGTATATGTGTATGTATACGGTATTATTTTGATATATATAACATTTGAGGGTATCATATACCTAACTTTTAAGGGTTTTATGCACCTATCTTTTGGTCAAATCTGTGTACATTTGTAAACTAAGGATGATACATGGAATCATATGTATGTATGAATTTCTTTTTGAAGAAAATCATGATATGTATGAATAATAATCATACATTGAATAGTTTATACAATTGTAATCTTAAAAAAAAATTGAAATATACATACCGTGGAAGCTACAATAGGTGTGTGAAAGAAGTTTGTAAGAGTTTTCTTCAATGAGACTTGAACAGGTGTCTAAAATTGAAACTGAGAAATTTGAATTTTGAATTTAAGGGTAGCTTGCAACACACATTTGTGGTGACTTGTATAAATAAGAGTAAACTAACTTGTATAAATTTGAAAAGATAGGTGCAAGGAGAAATTTTTGAATTATTGGAGGGGATTTGAGGTTGCATTCTTAGAATTAATGGTAGAAGTGATATGAATTGGGTTGTGAATGTTGCGTATAAATATTATTTGAGAGATTGGATTGGTTGGAAAAATTAGTTATAGTGTGATTTGAAAGGTGACTTTAGAAATTTGAAATTATTTTATGTTTTAATATTTTGTTAGGATTAATTAAATATCACATATAATTATGAAATATGGTTGAAATAATGAGTCGTTATTTTGTAAAATTGTATTGCATAGTGAGCCTAAGAGTTGGCTTTCAAATTTTGTAGGATAAATTTGAGAAAGATTGGTATAGTCAAGGACATGGTGGAACAATAAGTTTTCCAATAAGGGATGAATAATGAAACATTTTAATTTGAAATATGTTCCACTGTATTTCCAAATTGGTTAGTTGTCAAATCTATGGTGGTTGAAATGTAAATGGGTTTGTACATGTCAACTTAGTTTTAATGTATTAGTGCATATAATATGCAAATAAAAATATCTATTTGCATAGATAGAGCTAATTTACATATTTTAATATTTGAGGAGCGTGAGAAAGAGGAAATAGAGCGACGAAGGAACCCTAGCATGAGAGTGATCTTTTGTAATAAACCCTAGCATGAAAGACCTCCATTGAACAATGAATGTAGCATGTGGATGTAACGATGGAGTAGGTATCACTTGATACGAACCAACGAAGAGCATTACTTGACAAAAATTTGTTTCTTATGAGGATTAAAGCTAAAGCCAGGCATGATGGAGGGGGCCCAAAGAATGGAAAAATATCTGAGGGCGTCAGTAAAATCCATGAAGCCAATAACCAACCTAAAACTATTTCTAAGTATGGGTGCAAATAGAGTGGAAGTGTTGGTGAGAAGATATTCATAGCAATGGATGATAGTGACATAGAACTAGGTAAAATCTTGGAAATTATACCACTTGATGATGTTATAGACTGTATAAATGAATGCCAACATAAATCTATCATTCTTTTTTTTTTTAGAGGAATACCTTCTGAAGCAAAGGTTATGTATTTTGTAAATTTAAACATGTTGGACATGCTTAAGTTGTTCTCCAGTATGGAACATGGGTTATCTATGATCAGATCTATTATTTGCAAGCCTGGACTCTACACTTTCACCCAAAAGGCCCCTCAAGGTCTCGTTACCCTATGTGGGTAGAAATCCCATTTCTAAATCTTGCATTCATACCATTTCTTCAAGAAATAGTTTCACAGTTAGGGAGAGTTATCTGGTGTAAGAACAACTCAGACAAGTTTTCTAGCTTGAGAGTGCACCCAAGAGTCAATGTAGAAATGGATTTAAATAATCAACTACCTGAAAACATTAAACTTATGGGTCATGGTTTTGAGTTTTACCAACCTTTTGTTTATTTAAACAAACCAAATGCTTGTTTTTATTACAGACAAGACATGCATTTAATTAAAGAATGTCTAGTTAGAAAACTTAGAAATGTATAGCCTCAAGGTTCTACCCCCTCCAACCAGCAACAGAGAAAGAACCAACCACAATTTGTTGTAAGCCATAAAGATAATATTCACCAACAAAAAAGTGGCTACTGCTCCACCAGACACCATGAATGGTACTAAGGCCTCTGCTATCCCTAAACCATCCAATAAAGATGCTTTGATGACAGATGGCTAGAAAGTCATTAAGAAAAGAAAAGAACCTTTAAAATCTACTGAGAAGGAAAGTGGTTCTAAGCTGTCCCAAAATTCTTAGTACTCACCTTCACTTAAAAATTAAAATTCTTGGGACCATGCGTCTTCATCTCCCCCGCCATCTGCAAGATAAAGATCGAGATCTCCATCTCTAGCAATGGAAGCTATGGAAACTAGTAACCTTGCTATTGCTTTGGTTAATCGATCTGAATCCTTGCCACAAGAGGAAGACCTCCCCTCCTCAACTTCGCCATGAATTATAAAATATTGTCTTGGAATGTTAGGGGGATATCCCTCCCTCATCGTAAATATGGAGTCAAGGATGTCATAGCTAAGTGGAAACCTGATATTGTTTTCCTTCAAGAATTTAAACTCAATGGTCCCTATCTTTCTTCTTTGCTATCCCACAATTTGGAGAGATGCTTCATTTTTCCACATGTCGGATATCGAAGGTAGGGGTGGAGTTGTTATTGGATTTACTCCTTGGGTGTATAAGTTTATCATTGATAAAGAAGAATACCCCTCCCATAGTTGTGTGTGGGCCCTTTCCTTTATTAATGGGAAACCTATTGGTTTTTGCTATGTGTATACTCCAAATTTTTTCAGGGATAGAATTGAGTTATGGGATTTGATGACTAAAAATCTATCTAATGTTGATTGGGTTATAAGTGGTGATTTCAATATGGTGAACATCAAAATGATCATAGTTGGAACAACCATATCAAGTTGAGCAATGAAGAATTTGATAGATGGTTATTCTATTGTAACTCTATTGGTGTTATTGATCCTATTCACAACAAAGATGTTATCCATGACAATAATTGGTTCACGTGGTCTAATTGTAGGCTTGGGGAGGATAGAAAACTTAGTAGATTAGATAGATTTTATATCTCCCTAAATCTTCAAGTTATTCAAGATTTTGTTGGCCATTATGTTAGAGTAGATTACACTTCTACTCTTTCAAACCACTACCTTATCATTTTTGCTATCACGGGGGTTGATAAATTTAAAGAAGACTCTAAATTTCCATACAAGCTTAATACTTCACATTTAAAAAATCTCACCTATGTGCCTACCTTAGTGGGCCTTTCGATGTCTATTCCCAAGCCAAAAGAAGGAGATTCGTACAAGGATTGGTGGCACTATACTATCACACAATGTGCTAAATTTCTTTGTGCCTATGGAAGAAGAATGGCTTGGTAGTGAAAACATAAGGAACAATCTCTCAAAGGAAAACTTGAACATACCATAAAATTATTGAATGTTAAGCCAAATGATATTAACCTCCAAGCTAATATAGCTTCCTTAGAAACTCAAATTTGAACGATAGAGAATTATAGGGGACAAGGAGCTAAAATTTGAGCTGGATTTCATTGGGAAAAAAAAGGCAATAAAGGTTCTAGTTACTTCTTCAATTCTTTGAATTATAAACATAAGAAGGAGTTCATTGGAGCTATTCAAGATGAAAATGGTAATGTTCATACAAAATTGGAAGAGATAAAAGTTTTGTTTCACAATTATTATGAGCAGCTCTTCAAAGAAGATTCCCATTGGTAAGATGTCCAATCTATTTTGGAAGATATAACCAAAGATCACATTCCTGTGAAATTAGATGATGAGTATAGTTGGTATTTGGACCATAATCTTTCTATTGAGGACTTAGAACATGTTGTCTTTTCTATGGTTGCTAACAAAAGCCTAGGGATTGATGGTCTTTTAGTGGAATTTCACCAAACCATGTGGCAATATATTAAAGATGTTTTTTATCTGTTATACTTAGAGGCCTTAGAACATGTCTCATTAGGGCCGAATATTAATAGAGGCCTTATCAAGCTCATTCCCAAAGGAAAAAATGAAGACACCATATCTGGTTGGTATCCTATTGCATTGCTGAATACATCTTACAAAATTATTGCTAAAGCAATAGCTGCTAAGATCAAACTCAAGTTGCAAAAGATATAATTAGACCAGATTAAACATGGTTTCTTAGCAGGGGATTTAAATTCTTTATAATCTTATTATTGCATGGGAAACTATAGAATGGGCTCAACAATCAGGACGAAATACTCTTCTTGTCAAGTTGGATTTTGATAAAGCCTATCATAGAATGAAATGGAGTTTTATTCTTAAATTGTTGCAATGGTTGGGCCCAATTTATGTAAACATGTTCAAATGCTCTTTAAAGCTGCCAATGCTCAACTGATAATAAATAAAGAGATGTCAGACATTTTATTTCTACAACACTCTATTAGATAGGTTGCCCTTTGTCTCCTTTTCTTTGTGTTCTTGATGCTAACGCTCTTGGTTACTTGTTACAAAAGTATAATCAAATGCACAAGATTAAGGGTATTTCCATCCCCAATAATGCAACTGTGATTAATTTACATTTTGTTGATGACAAAATGCTCTTCCTTCAAAACTCTAAGGATGAGATTTCTAATGTTATGGAAATCCTTGATCTTTACTATTTTTTTTCTAGTTCTAAGTTAGCACATCACAAAATTGAATTTCTCATGATACAAGATGACCCAATACCTTCATGGATTCCTAAAGACTGGAAACAAATCAAACATGGGCAAATTTCTTGCTACCTAGGCATTCCCTTTGGGTTGGGTGTTTCACTTTGTGATATGTGGAAGTGGTATCTTAATAAAGTGCAAGCTAAATTGTGCACTTGGGAAAATAAATGCTTATCCTTAGCTAGTAAGATTCAAGTTGTGAATTGGATATTTTTAGCTTCCCATGTGTACTACTCTTGTTGGATGCCTTCTAAGAAAGGATATGATGACCTTATTAAAATGGTTCGCCATTTTTTATGGTCTAACTAGAGTGGTAAGGTAGGTTTTAAGTACACTTCTTGGTTGCATTGCATCTAACCTGTCTAAAAGTGGCTTGGGCTTGTTGGATCCTAAAACCCAAGGAGTGTGTTTGGGTACAAAATGGATAATTAGGGCAATTGAGGGAGAGGAACCATGGAAAAATTTGGTTGATCATCGTATTACTCGGGGTTCCATCAAAATAAAATGGCAACCAATCAAATGGGTTGATAAAATCTTATTGGCTCCCTTTTTTCATATTAAAGTCTCTTTTCCTTTACAGTCTATATAGAAGGCTTGACAACTGATTTGCAACTTCTTGAACTAGAAAAACTACTCTCTACAACATGGGTTTAGTTTTGAATAATCTTCTGTTTGGTGGAATAGGTTAGTCCAATACTAAGGACAATTTCTTGATGTTTCCTTTCAAAGACAGGCTTATTATTTATTTAATAAAAGGAGTTAAACAATTTGGAGATCTATGAGATTTTAATACTCTAGATTGGGCTACTTGGCATGACACTAAAAACAAATTTGAATTAAACAACAAGACTAAAGGGTTTATCATTTTTGTCAAATCTTTGGTTCCTACAAAATTGCTTATGAAACTTTGTACTCCTTTACAATGCAAGTTTTCCAAGGACTGGTAGTGGTTATCTAATCATCAATTTGACTTACACAAAAAAGGTTTATTTGAGGCTCTTGCCTACCTTTCCCTTAAATCTTAGATTGAATCAAAAGTGGAATTGCAAATTTTGTGAAAAGACTTGGAAAAAGTTGAGTGCTCAAATTTGGCGATCTAAGGCTGTAGATTCTGGCTTGGAAGGTTCTACATTACAAGTTGTCCGTAGGTGACAGATTGAAATGTATGATGGTTCAACCAGCCAAATGCCCTTTTTGTCAAACACAATGAAAGTCCGAAACATATTTCTTGGGACTGTGCATGAACTAAGAAAAAATGGAATGTTGTTTTCAATTATCTCTCTGTTATTTTTGGTCATGCTTTATGTTGGAAATAAGCTGTGTTGAGTCTAGGCCTTCAAAATAATATTGTGGCTGATTTCTTGAGGCAAATTATTGTTTTTAACATATGGAAATGTAGATGTTTGACTATTTTTTCAGTACATAACATGCACCACGCAACAAAAATGCTAAGATTTTACTTTGATATATTTTTTCAAACTGTTTTTTGTGTTCTCAACTGCTGGGGGGTAGGGGTGGGCGTAGGGGGAGAGGGGGTTCCAAAGAACATGTTCAGATCAGCAAGCATCTGAATAGGATTAAATTTCAGTTGTTGCAACTACATATAGATGATACTGTTTGGAACAAACAGCTGTTAAAATTCAAAGTCTAAATCTGTTATGCTGCTCTTGTAACCTTGACTGATTTGTGACAACTGTGTGTATGTATTTTGTTTTGGCAGCTGTTTGACTACTCATTATTTTGTTTGTATCAGTCCCACTTTCTCTATCATTGATTGGACTTTTTTTTGATTTAGCATGTCCTTGTTATATTATGGGACCCAGCCTATCAGCTCCTATTCCCACTATAGGAGCCTGCTCCACCATCAGGCCCTCCCTTAGTGCATTTTCTTAAAGCTAGCCTAGCTGATGAAAGACTTTCATGTCAGTCACCCAGAATTCTCGAGCCTTGGAAGAACACGCAAACAAATCTAAAAAATACTAAATGCGGAGCAGTTGCAGATGACGTCAAGCGCAGTCTAATCGCGTATCCTCTGGGAATATATCTCTCAGAAGGAACGAAAATCGGAATGTTTGTTTCGAGGCGAATGGGTGAGCTGTAAACTCATTTGCGGTAGAGTAGACGGTTGCGCCTTGGAAAACGACGTGAAAAGTGAGTCCGTCAAACAAGGGGGATCTTTCAAAGATTTTTATTCCTGCACTTCGCAGACTCATTTAATTCACCGTATTTCATTCCTCGCTTCGCTTCTCCCGCCCGCGCATTTGGTTTCTCAGAAAAAAGTGAAGTACTGTTCAGAGTTTGTTGTCAAAATTATTAGTGTGACAGTCGGAAAGGCAGAAGCGGAAGTAATGGCATTCCATTCTGCGATCCAGACTTCAGACATGAATAATCACGCACCGTGCCATCTTCCTCGTGCTGCTATTTCTTCCACTTGATCGCCACCAGATCTGCAATTTACGGTTTACATAGTAAGGCTGCAAATAGAAATTTATTGACGGTAGTAATTTCCTCGGGGGTTCTGGTGCATTCTCTCGAATGTTCACAGTAAACCAAGTACACAAATCATATTTTATTATATTGCGTGCAATGATAGCTTTAGGTAGCCTTACGTAATGTAATTATGTTATATGTTGGGTACAGGCGAAAAGTGTATTTTAATATTTATTCTTGTCATTTTAATCATCAGAATACATCGTAGAATACACACCTATATGAAAAATGATATCAATCTTAGTTTTTTTAATATTGAAATAATGTATAATACAAATATAATGCAAATAAAAGAATGCAGTTAAAACTGCAAAGAAAGCAGCTGTCCACCAGATTACCTAGAACCAACAAACACAATTTGCAGCTTGAAAACAAGAAGCTGATTGAAAGGTTGACTAAAATGGTCTATAATAACAGCCTGTTCCAGTACAACAGTAGTTTTAGTCTTAGTTTAGTTTTTGTTTAGTCATTAACAGTTAGTCAATATTTAGTCTTTGTTTAATTATTAACAGTTATTCAGCATTTAATCTTTGTTTAGTCATTAGCAATTATTCAACATTTAGCATTCTTTGTGTATATGTGTTGATATTGTCAAATCAATTTCAAGATGTGACTATCATCTATGAAATCAAGCATAATTACTTTCATTGACAAACATGTTCTCAAAGGTGTTTCTAGTCTTAGCTTCGTCTATTTAGTCATTAGCAGTTATTCAACATTTAGTCTTTGATTTCATTAGCAATTATTCAACATTTAGCATTCTCTCTTGTATCTGTACCAATATTGTCAAATAAATTTTGAGACTTAAATATCATCTATGAAATCAAGCATAATTCCTTTCATTGACAACATGTCCTCATAGGTGTTTCTCAAGACTGCCCTTTTTTAGAAATACACACTGGGATACACATTAGGGAACAAGCTTTGCAAGTCCCAAAGTTGAAACTCTATAGTGGATAAGATTACACCGAGGAAAAGCATTTGTGTCTCAAACTAAAAAAAAAATAATTTATTTGTCAAAGGCATGTGATCATAACTTTAGTACAATATCCCATTTTCTAGATATTTAACACAATAACCTATCATGTCATACCAAAAAAATAGAGGAACTTTTTAATCACCTGTTTCATTCATCACTTTGATTATCTCCATCAAGTCATCATAATTGAAGGTTTAACATCTATTATTGATTTATCGTTAGACTAGTCTACCTAAAATAATTGTGGGGTGTTATTTATTAGTACAATAGCCCATTTTCTAGATATTTAACACAATAACCTATCATGTTAAAGAAATACATATCAACATCATACCAAAAAAATAGAGGAACTTTTTAATCACCTGTTTCATTCATCACTTTGATTATCTCCATCAAGTCATCATAATTGAAGGTTTAACATCTATTATTGATTTATCGTTAGACTAGTCTACCTAAAATAATTGTGGGGTGTTATTTATTAGTACAATAGCCCATTTTCTAGATATTTAACACAATAACCTATCATGTCATATCAACATCATACCAAAAAAATAGAGGAACTTTTTAATCACCTGTTTCATTCATCACTTTGATTATCTCCATCAAGTCATCATAATTGAAGGTTTAACATCTATTATTGATTTATCGTTAGACTAGTCTACCTAAAATAATTGTGGGGTGTTATTTATTTTCCCTACATTTTGATGAACATACTACAGATCAAACACACACAAAATAGATAAGTTCTCTAATCACCTCTTTCATTTATTATTTTAACTATCTATTTAAAATCATGTTTTTTTTTTAATTATATTACAAGGATAACAAGGGACCCTACCCTTACAAATGCCAAGAAGCATAAGCAAAACAAGACAACCAAGGAATCCTCACTAACATCAAGATAAACAACATAGAAATAACTAAGTAGAGTAAAACTAGAAGTCATTAAACGATGTCTTTCTTCTTGGAAATCAAGTGAATCTTGCCTTCCAAAGAGTAATTCTTTAGTGGTGTCATCCACCACATACTTTCTTGTATTGTCCTTTGTGCCTTTCTTTCAACATAATCTTCATACTAGTAACCATGCATTTAAGGCTATCTTTGCTCAATTTTATCATTTTGTTGAAAAATTCCTCTAGCTTACTAAATTTTATTTTCATAGAGAAATCAATGGTCCATAAAACATTCATTTTCTTCTTAACAACATAGTAAATGGTGTAAGGAGCATCATACTTACTATTCACCACTTTCACCTCTATTTTCTTTTCAACCTAAGGAATCTTCTAAGGAATTTCATAACTGTTAGATTATGGTTCTTTAGTCCTCTCGGGGGGGGATTCTCATCCTCAACAAATTTGGTTGGATTCCTTTGAGTCTTTTGAAGACTTAAAGGACTCTCCAACAATATGAACACAATACTACTCATGGGAAAAGTTGATGCTACCCTACTTTGCTCCTTGGAAAACCCACTATCCTAAAACTCATTGCTCATCACTTCAAAGGAACACAAATATTTATAACTATCTTCACCCTTGCTTGAAACAACTATGTTAACATCATCCTCCATAGTACACAAATCAAGAACTAGGTTTCCTCATAGACAAATGAGTCGATCTTCTAGCACTTTTAAGACTATTACTAACAAAAAAATTACATTTAATTTTGAGACCAATTGACTTAGAGTTTTGTCTTTTACAGAAGTAGGGGCATCAACCTTTATAATTTTCTACATAGCAAGTTTTGAATTAGGGTTCTTCCATAGTTTGACAATAGGCTTGTGACAAACAACATAGCCATTTTTATATTTATTTTTTTTAACAAAAGTGTGGACTTCAACAAGAAGTTTGGAACACAAGGTTGAGACAAACAAAATCAAACATACATTTTGAATATTATTGGCAATGGATCTATTAAGGTTGAAGTGATACAGATGGAAAATGAGCCCCTAATGAAGGGGAATTCCAACTTTGTTAAAAAGAACCTCATTCACTAAGCTTTCTAAATAATATTAAATGTAATAAGTAACACTTATCAGTCTACCATGACATAAGTGGTTTAAAAAAGGAAAATTTGATAGCTAAAAACACACTAAAACATACCCTCAAGGGTAAAATACTTTATCAATTAAGTGCTAACCTCATTCCAAGGGTAGGGGATCCCATCTAGATCTCTTGTACCCATTTTGATGTTTGACCAATTGTTCATCGCCAATCAAGAAGGTGTGGATAATTTTTTTGCTTCAACTCAAGTGTTTGATCTTTTGTAGATTGGTGCACAGAACCATTGCAACTCTCACTAAACCTGCAATCACTTCAAGTTTGACTCCACTAATATCCACCTTTCTATTTTCCCAATATTGCATAAATTTGATAGAGAGAGAAGTCACACCCTCCATGGAGTTAAAATATAAAGTAATTCCCCTTGGATAAAGATCCCCCATAGTTCTTCATTCTAGCACAACTCATGATAGCTCAAGGGTTCAACCTCGCCTTTCTCCACCCATGAACTAGTAATTAACAATTAGACAAAGGAGACACTAAAAAGTATGAATGAAGTGTTTTAGGATAACATAAATTTAATTTAAAAAGACCTATTTTTCCTTTTTAACCAAGGGAAAAAATGTCATTGATTCACTCACAATATCTTGAAAAATCCTTCTCATAATTACTTCTCTAATGACACGATATCATTATATTATGAACTAGGTGTTTAATTTCCATTTAATGATAGGAGCAACATATGCTAAGAAGAGTCATGATGGCCAAAATGTGAGTCATAAATCCATATACACACAATAATATTTTGTGAGCTATCACTACAAGAGCATAAGGAAGATCAACTTTAAGATACTTCACAAAAAGGATAGTGAGATCCTTAGATACATAGCCAAATGATTGATAATCCTACTAAAAAATGTTGGATAGATTATCAAAATAAATTATAGGAATACACTCCAAGAGCCTTTGTCACAACTCTCCAAAATCTTCATTCCACATAAATAAGGCCCCCATTGGCTATACTATTAGTATTTGTAGATGTGGATTACAAAGTAGATAAAAAAAGTTAACGTTTTCCTCATATTTGAAATATAACTCCCAGTTCTTTGTCCTAGCTTTGAACTTCCACTAAGAAGGTCTATAATAATCTTGGATTCTACCTCAATCTATATATTATTAATACCAATAGATAAAACAAGGTGAATTCCCCAACACACAACAACCATTTCCACCTCATTATTGGTTTTTATTCCAAGGATACTTGCATATGTGGCAATTGGCCCACCCTTGTCATTTTTAAGAGCTCCCCCTCCTAGCAACACTTGGGTTCTCTTTTGATACCCCATTAAACTTAAGTTTCATTCATCCCTCTAGGGGGGTCTGTCAAGTAGAAGTATTCCTAAAACTATTTTCTAAAATCTATATTTTGCAACTCTTCTTTAACTCCTAAATCTTTGATGATCTTGTTTTCTTGGATAGAATGAAAACATATAGGATTTTTAATAATAACAACCTCTACATTTTTTGTTATGACCCTAAAAATCAACTCGAAAAATAGATCCTCTTTATAGAATATTTTTTAAAATTAGTAATTTCTTTCTTTTGACACTCCCCAAAGTGTCAAGGGATCATGTTTCAAATTTTCATAATATTTGGGTAGAAAAAGGGAGATGACCAACTCTCCAAGAAATCATCCATCATATTCGACATAATTTGGTTGATCTCAAATTTTTTGAACAAATTTTCCCACAATTTCCTTGTAAACTCATAATGAAAGAAAATATAATTGACATCTGCAACACTAAAGGGACACAATATGTAGTGATTGGGAAAAGAGAAGCCCCTTCACTATTATTTATCTTGAGTAAGGATTTTTTTATGCCCAATAATTCACCAAAATATATTTCTTTTGTTCAATATTTTCTTCAATTTTTTATGATAATTGTAATTGATAGAGTATATTTATAAGGGCCAAAAAAATAATCCTTTTACTAAAATAAAAGGAATCTAAAGCTTTTAAAGACTATTTTATAGATCATGAACAACAACATAATCTCTAGAAAATAAAATCTTATAGGTTTCTCCAGTTAGTTATAAGTCCTTACCTAGTCAAGTAATATTCAACATGGCATCCTAAAATACTAAATAGTTGGACCCTCACTTGTCACAAAAGAGGAAAGGAACAAGAGTTTTCTAAAAACATTATCTATCTTCCCAAAATATTATTTGATTTTCCCTTCCCAACTTTCACAGACACCTCTTTCTAAGAGGCTTCTTGCTTTTATTATATTGTTACAAATAAGATGGCCTTTAGGGACTCTATCAACATATAGAAATAGATTAGAATCCCTACCTTGAATATATTTGGATTTCAATGTAGCCACTCAACCTTTGTTTTCCTTTAATAAATCACATCCTATTTTTGCTATCAAAGCTTTTTTGAACTTATAAATTTTTCTAAGCCCAAGGTGTCCACTTCCTTTTAGTTTGCAAACTATGTCCCAATTTACTAAAGACACCCTTTTTATTTTATCAATTCTTGTATGTTGATGTGAATGGAGTATTTTATCTAATTGATTTACTTCTAATTCCTATTCACACTAGTTTACTTAGGGCATTCTTAGGACATCATCACTTTATATCTCAATTCATAAAATTAAGATACATTCATAATATTATTTTGTCCTATGTCTCACCTTGGCCTATATAACTAAGGAGTTCTCATTCCATCATAATAATATCATATTCATGTACACATGTTGTGCATTTTCATCCTTTGATAGAATATAATTATTCTCTCATGTTTGGTCTCACTTGTGCTTTCATTAAACCTACTAGATCTTGGATGGCTATCTTCATAACCAAACCTTGCATGGTATAGATCATTCTATACCAACTTCTACATCGTATCAAAGCTTATGAGATTTCTTCTTGTTAGTTATTTTGAGAGATCTAATTTGCAAATCTTGGTTCTTTTAAAAAAAATTGTATTCTCTTCTCTTGAATCACATGATGATCTAGAGAATAAAAAAAATTGATAGAAATATCAAAGATGGGGGGGTTACTCTTTGTGGCCCTTTATATTGCAATTTTATTTAGGAGTATACTCACATGTAAATTTGAGTTCAAAGAATCCAAGAAAGTTAACTTATCCTTTTGATTTGTCTAAATTCGACATTAGAGGCCAAATTTATAATGGTTTAAAGTTGGGAGGTGGTTACCAAATCTATAAGGTAGTTGTATTTTAAAAATATTTTGGGTCAAATATGATCGTACCATCATGTCTAGAAGGCCCAAGAACCTAAATATTGATTGTTAATTCATCAAAATTTGATGTTTTTTCTTAGACCATTAAAAAAAATTTACTCCTCCCCAACCATATGAATCTTACTGGTATCAAAATATTCTCTATGCGATATATTCATTGGTAGATTCACTATGTTGGTTTCATCAATATGTGATTTATTAAGTCTTATTTTATAATTTATTTTCTTCATATTTTTTAAGAAAATCTATAATTTTCTACCCATAGATTTCAAGGTATTGTCACGTGCCTTCTAGGGGTTCCATGTGGCATATCTGACAACCCACCAATCAACAATGAATCTTGACAAATGCTATCATCATACTAGAAACATTTTCCACCAAATAGCTTGATAAGACTAGAAAAATACCTACATCACTTGAAGGGTAGGCAGTTTCTTATGTCAATATAACAATTTTAATATTAGAAAGCATTTTTGTGAAAACCAACAATAATTTGGAGGTCAAGAGAAATATTTTGTTAGTAAGAGAAATAGTCTATCTATAGGGGTTATGGACATTAGCATGATGAAAATGTGACTTTAGTAGCTTCTTCTCCCCAATCCAACCCCCTCTCCATTTGTAATTTTATTGTTGCAACTAATATTTAGAGACAATATTCTTAGTCATACAAGCTCCTTTTTGTGAGAATTTATTTTTATTTGGGGTAGAATTTCATGAGAATCATAGTGGTGCAATACTTGTTTGATTTCAGTGTCTATATTTTTTAGAAATTATAGATTCTCACAAGTGTTGTTGAGAAATTATCATTTTGAGAACTTCTAGGCTCCATTTGGGCTCATATGGTAAAATTTTTGGTGCAATTTGCTTTGAAAGTGCATAATTTTTTGTACTTTGTAGTTTTGTAATAAAATTGATTTCATTATATCATAAAATTGTACTTTCAATTTTGTGGCCAAATTGTGCATCTATGATGTATTAAACTCAAGGCCACTTCATTGATCTAGCAAGCGAGATCTAATTGCATTATGTATAAAGTGCCAAGATCACATATTTCTAGGGGGTTTTCATGATTGCATAAATTTGGGGGGTAATTTTGTGTTTTTGTTGGTTGTAATCATGTCTCCTAATCTATGAAAAATTTAATGTGAATCTTATAGTGGGAAGAAAAAAAAGAGACAAAGGATTGTTAAACAAAATTGATGATTTGAAACTTCTTTATAACTTCACCAATTGCGATGACCTTGCATTTCCAATGGCATTACATATATTCTTCTAAAATAGCATTTCCAAATACATATGATATTCACACTCAAACATATTGTGTAAACACATCATTTAAGGACGAGCAATGTAGTCATATGACATGTATTGATATCTCATCTCTATCTATTTATTAAAATGAGACTAGTATTGCTGTATCCATGACTCTCATGATGTAGTGCAATAGGATATTCATCATTTTCCATATACAAATACTTGGGGTGAGTACTTGGCATAAATCGTGTAAAGAAGCTAAGGTAGTGGAACAAATTTCTACACAAATCTTGAGAGGAGAATAATGCAAAACTTTACTAATTTTTTCATTTATAGAAACTTAATAAGATATATATATATATAAATATCATGCATACCACAACATACTGATTTATGTGGGGAAAACCCTATCAAGATAAAAACCCCACAAGTTCCAAAAGCCACCCAATATATTATTTAGAAATCACAAAGATTATAATATACTTGTAGAGAAAGCTTCTCACAGGAGTATTACCAACCAAATATCCAAAGGTAACATAGTTGCTATCAAAATCTCAGAATACATCAAAATAAATAGTCATAATACAATGCCCTTTTAAAATAGGGTTTCCTTCTAGGGAAAGTCAAGCTAACAAAATATTGGTCATCATATCTAAGACCTAATGATGAATGGTCTAGATTTACAATAATAAAATATAAATAAAATTTTCCTTTCGAGGGTGTTGACCCTGAGCCCCTGATAGGGCACACTACCCCTCACCCCTAGCTAGGGGGTAGATCCCCCCAAACCCCTCGCAAAGGTAAACCCCTCACACCCCCTGTCATCAACATATCAAAAATAACTTATGTAATTTAAAGGTTGAGACACATTTTCCCAAAAAAATGTTGCTTTATTTTGTGATTCTTATCTTATAGACTTAGAGGACACTATTGAGGATATTCATCTCCTCTTTGATGTCAACTCTTATGGAGTTTCATCTTCTTTAGATGTTGTGAGGGTATATTCAGAACCTCCTATTCCTTCTCTACATCATGAAATGATTTGTCACAATTGCATTGGTACAAGAGAAATATTTGGAGGATTAATCTTTAGTTTTGGATTATGTTCTACATCCATCTCCACAAGGTTCTAGATTGTCATTTTCATCAATGTAGCTTGGAACACTTGACTTGATTGTATCACCTTTTGACACCGACATGGAAACACTTGAGTAGAGTTTAGAGACATCACATATTTTGATCTTTCTTCCATCATATTAATTTTAGTAATGGGAAGACATCTTCTATACATTCTTGGGTTTATTTCGTTCTAAGGGGAGGAAGGTTTTCCAACAATTTTGTATCATCTTAAGAATTCATTATCAAGCATCTACCATCATTATAGGAAATTATACATTGAGGGGGGATTTTTATGGTATCTCTTCTTCTCTTATGAGGGAATTTTTCCTCCCATGGTGTTCTCTCCTAATTCTTCTAGAGGGCATATTATATTTTCTCTCTTTTGGAGAGGTATTTTTTCTAGATAGTTTTTCCTCATTTTCTCTATTTGTGAGAGATTCACATGTACATGGATACCTAACTTGGTCTCATAGTTAGGATCCATATTTGCACTACTGTATCTTTGCATGTTTTCTCATTCTCCCTAAGTTGCACTTAAGGGGGGATGGTGTGAATGAGGTTTTATATCTATCTTCTTTACCTTTAGGTCCTATTCACACTAGTTTACTTAGAACATTCTTAGGGAATTATTGATTTATGTCTTAGGTCACAAAATTAAGACACATGTCATAATCTTATGTTGTCTAATATCTTACCTTAGCCTATATAATAAATGGATTCTCATTCCATCATAATAAATCATATTCATATACACATAATGTGCATGTGAATCCTTTGATATAATATAATTAGTCTCCCATGTTTGGTCTCCCATGTACTTTTATTAAGGCTCCTAGATCTTGGATGAATATCTCCATAGCTAAATATTGCATGGTACAACACATTCTATACTAACTCTTACACTATCCAAAGGATTTTTTTTCTAAATTTTATCTATTTTATCAACCATATAACTAGGTTTCTTGAATAAGGAAAGATAATAAATAGGTATTGTATACATCTAAAAATGGTCACATCACAATCGTTTGGTAATTAATTAAATATTTTTAATATTTAATTAAATCTCTAATTCAATCTACGTATAAATAAATCTAAATAATTTATTTATATTGTTTATTCTTTCATTTCGATTAAATAAATAAGTTTATTTAATCACTTTTCTTATCCATTTCTTAATTAATAAACATTATGATTTATTTATATTAATTATCATATAATCATGGCTTAAATATTTTATTCAAATAAAGATTAAATATTCTTCTCTTCTAAAATTCCTCTAAATCCCATTCACAATTCCATATTTCAAATATTTGTTTAAATTCTTCTAAATTCCATTCACGATTAAATATTCCAAATATTTAATTAATTCCTCTAAAGTCCATTCACAATTAAATATTTCAAATATTTAATTGAATCTTTTATAGTCCTAAAATCAAAAATCAAACTCACATGAAATTAAATAAATCTATTTATTTAATATTGGATTATCTTCAACAACCGTGAAACAAACTTCCAAAATAGAAAATTAATTTCTCTGTTCCTGTGCAAGCTTGTTCCCGTGGGTTGAAGACAAGCCTCCATTCTTCTCTCCAACCTCCCAACATCTTCCATCTTCCTCTCAACCTCTCCATCTCTCACCATTCAAAATTACCAGACAATCTCACAACCATTGATCTTTGCCAGCCAGGCTCTTGCCTATAAAAATCTATAAAAGGGACTACCGGGTCTCTAAAAAATAGAGAAGCTTTCATACAGGAAAACTATAGTCAATTAGCTTTCCAGCATCCATAGCCTTTAGAATCATAGCATAGCATAGCTTAGCATATTAGCATCCATATCATGGCTTATCATCCTCATATCATAGTTTTAGAAGCATCCATAATCCACTATGCATAATCTACACCCATTGCATATGTATGATTTCACTCCACCACATATAGGATAGAGAAGTAATCCCCCTTTGCATACTCGTTCTGCAGGTTGCCATTCTAAGAAGCTTTGCTTATACAATCTGAGAGCAACAACTTCAAGAGAATCACTGGAGATAGAGAACAATGGAACGATTCTAAAGAAGCTTTGTTTGATTTCATTTCAATTTATCTTGCTTTCTTTAGTTTAATGTTGCATTGGTGTGTTTTTATTGTTTTACTTTGATACTAACATTTCCCACACACAAGTATTCTCTAAAGGGAAGCCTTCAAAAGCTAAAATTTCCCAAATTGATTGAGAAGATTCCCTTTCCATCCCACAAGTTTCCTTTGAATTATTTCCATGATAATATTCCAATAAAATGCAATTAATTTTTTTTAGCAATCAAAAGGAGACCCAAGTATAAAGTAGGTAATAACATAATATTATGCTCCAAAATACCTACAATAAGCTATCACATTCCCTCTAGGGTGTTAAGAAAGTATAAAGAGCTCTTGGTGTAACTAATTTGTTGTATAGAGGCAACCAAATAATCATTCAACAAGTATTTCAACTTTAAAACTTAATGTAGAGAAGGCTTACCAAACAAGATTATATCATCTACAAACTATTAATAGTGAGAAGGGGGGACTAATGAGGTATGTTTAACTCCATCAAGAGAATAAATTTTTTTCCATATGGTGATGTTTCTTCTTGAAATTATAGCCACCATAATGAAAAGATATGGGGATATAGGGTCCCCTTGACCTAACCCTTTGTTGCTACTAAAAAAAACCTAATTTTGACCATTAATGAGGATTAATAATTTGGTGGTAGAAACATAATATTGGATCAAGTGCAGAAGGTTACCTTGGAATTTGAATTTTCTTAAAATTACAAAAATGAACACCGAAGAGACTCGATTATAAGCCTTGGATATGTTAAGATTTTTCTTAAATGCAAATTTTCATTAATTTGACTTACAACAACGAGTTCCTAGATTGAGAGGAGGGTTTTAGAGATTATCTCCTTTTTCTTAAAAATATTTCAAAAATAATTTTTATTCCATCCCTTAACCTTTTTCTTCATATTTTTTTATTTTTGAGATAGACAAAAAATGGTTAACCCACTAGGATCAATATTCCACCAATGTTAAATGTAATTTCTAAAGTTAGGGTGTGAAGATCACATTATTTCATAATTTAATGGATAACCATCTTTAGATTCATGTTATCTCCCCAATTAAGGAGTGGGTTGTGATCAAACTAATTTTGGGCAAAGAAGAAAGAGAAATATTTGTTGGAGTATTTATCATAATCACTAGATAATTAATTAAGCAATAATTATTGATTAGGTCTCTTATTAATTTATTCACTTAAGTTAAACTTAGGAGTGCTTTTTTATTAATAAATTAGGCTATTTATAGGTTAAATTGTCTCATTGTATGAGATAATGATACTTGTCACAATCTAATCAAATCTTTATCTAGGATTTATGTTTTTTCATTTATAAGAATTCATTATTGTACTTCATAATCATTCACCATTCAATTCCATTCAATTTAATATACAATTATAGCTTAATCTCAATATAAAATTCTTGTGTGGATTCAATCATTCTCTCTTGGTTGTAAAACGAATAAGTTTCTTTGATCTCTCATATGTGATGGGTGTTTTTGGTTGTAGGTGACTTTTAGGAGTTGTGGGGTTCATTATCAACTCCAACATGGTATCAAAGCACCAAATCTATGATTTAATGTCTAAATATAGAGATATCTATCTTCGAAGGAAAAATTGGTTCATCCTGGAGAAAAACAACCATCATTGTTGAGTCCATAATGCCCAAAACCTAAGGATCACCTGTTGTTTCATCAAAATTGGAAAATTTGAAAGAAAAATACAAAAAATAGCAACAAGGACCTTCATACAAATTTGTAGGTCTGCTACATTTATTTCTCCTTTGTTAGCTGTAGATGATATAGGCACTGGAAATTAATTCTTTGTTTTTCCTAGCTTTTTCTAGAAAATATCAAAAATAAAATAAAAAGGCATATTCAAATACAAAATAAAAATTTATTGCTGCATAGTAGGGGTTGTACCCTGCAAGTCATACCTAGCTAGGTGGTCAAATCTCCTATTAGCCTTCCTATGTGGGCCACACAAGATGACAACGATTTACCAATCGATCGCTAGCATTTAACTCATTACCGACATCATAGGCACCCAACAACTACCACCTTTTATAAAAATGATGAATTTAAACTATTATGGCCTCTCTAGCAACATAATCTTAGAGAAATGATTGAATCCAATCAAGCATCTAATATGATTTCCATATTAAATAATGAATGTGATTCATGGATGATTTAGAACCTAGAAAGGATCTATTTGTGTGAGATGACTTCATTTGATCTACTTTACATGCATTGAGGTTTTTAACCTTTGATTTTTTCATTTAAGTGTCATGGGCTTTTGTTCATCCTTTTGTGGTCATCCTAGAAAGTAATAATTATGAGTCTTGGAAAAATGACATTCTAACACATCTCAGGTGGCTTAATCATTTTTATTATCTTTATGGACTCATATCTACACCAAACACACTAGGGAGTCATTTAGCATGGGGTATTATCAATGATCATGTTACATTAGTAATTTTTTCTAGTGTTGATCTTAACACTATGTGTGTTGTATTAGACATTGAGTGTCCCCACACACATTGGACTCAAATTTGGGAGATCCATGGAGAACCTCATATCTCTTAAATTCTAGAGGATCCTACTAGAGATTGTATCATTCCTCTTACATATGTATATTGCATACCCTTTGATAATAATAATTTAGATTAGATTGAGTATATCATAGTTCTTGCATGTTTTGATGGTTCATAGACTTGTCTTCATGTTCCCACTCTTCAAATCAAGACTCCATCTTCATCATTTGTTGTTCATGATCAGCTTGCCATTGCTACATCCTTGGCCCCTATTGGTTTAGTACAACAAGACATTCATCTTCTTCTAACACAACTACTTGGGATTCATATATTGCAGACATATCATCCTTATTTGTGGAGTCTCAAATTATGGATTTGGAGGATTAATTTGAGGACATTCATCTACTCTTTGTTGATATCCACATCATCATTGTTTTCCCATCATCTTCATTGTATTTAGAGCTTGTTCTACATCAGAATTCATAGGTTTCTAGATTGATATAATCTCATTCTGACATATGGGAACTTGAGTAGTTTTTAGAGGAACATGCATCATTTGGATTTAGATTCATGATTATTCCATCTCTTGGGAATGACTTCTCCAATCGCTAGTGAATTTTTTTCTTCCTAAGGAGATGAATGTTGTTTGTAGGAAATAGATTGTTTCTATCTTTGGCGCTCATCATTGGTTCAAGACCTCTTCCTTTATGGGAGGGATTTATATCCTCATTTTCTCTCTCCTATCAGGGGAAATCTATTGTACTTGCATGATAGAAGCAGTCCTTGGGGAGTCACATTGAGTCCTCCTATCCTTCTTTCACTAGTGTAGTTATTTAATTTTATCTCTTTTAGAGAGGAGTTTTTACCATGTGGTTTTTCTCCTTTTCTCTGGTTATGAGAGATTTCATTTTTTGTACATGGGTATCTCATCAAGCCTTGTAACCAAGACCCATCCATGCATCCATCATTGCATCCTTTATCAGTTGATTACTTTTTCCCTAAGTTTATCTAAAGGGGGGTGTTGGAGTAATTAGAACATCACTT
>VDFB02389711.1:0-33231 GCA_007258455.2 Sequoia sempervirens
TGTCATATAAGAAACAATCTTGTAATAACTAGCTTATTTGGTATGCTTATTGGATTTTTTAGTATTTATATTGTAGTTCGTGATGCAAGTTGAGGTCAATGGTGATAATGCAGATCCTATCTATAAGTTCTTGAAATCAAGGAAAGGTGGCCTTTTGGGTGACAATATTAAGTGGAACTTCACCAAGTTTCTGGTGGACAAAGATGGAAATGCAGTTGATCGATATGCTCCAACTACTTCTCCATTGAATATTGAAGTACTTGACAATCCCTCTTTTGTAGTTTCATACCGTATACATGCTTTCTCACAATGATTAATTTTTTGGGATTTTGCTTCATGTCAATCACAATACCAACAAAAACTTACTTCTGAACATCAAATGTTTGATGTGGTAATAAGATACATGCCTTAGGACAGACACTAATATTTGTGTTTTATGTTTGCAGAAAGATATCAAGAAGATCCTAGGAACTGTCTGATTCTTTATAAGCAAAAACATTACAACATTTCTACAGTGCCCACATAGTGCTAAGGAATAAGAAGAAGAAATCCATTTAGATGTGATTCTGGTTACAAAATAGGGTTGTAGCTGAAAATGTTGCTAGGAATTTCCAAGTTGAAACTGATTAAAATTTACTTTGTAGTGTTGTGAAGCTCATTTCTTTCACATGGTTTAAACCATACCATAAATAAGGGTTGTATTTCCAATCCAATTTAGCAGAAGAATAATTTGATCTCTTAAGGATCGCATGCAATTTTGTTTGGCTATTTTTCTCAACTGGAAAAAGATGTTTATCATGCTTTGAACATTAATAATTTGCAAGCTGCCCATGGATTCTTCTCAGTATATTGTGTACTTGTTTTTTTGTCAAACAGGACATGATGCAAGATGCATTAGTTTTCTTTACACCATAAGTTCCTTACAGACATGATTAAATTTTGAGAGCTTAATAGGGATTTAAACCTAGGTGGGTCTACCTTTGCGAACTCAGCAGACTTAAGTGATGTGATTTTGTTTACAACAATCTATTCACAATGGCAATATTACAATGAACAAATATAATCCTAATAAAGTGTATGTGTAATATTAGAATATGTTCAGTTAACAGATGTAAAAAATGAAGATCTAGAAAAGTGTAATCTATGATGGCAATAATTCAAACTGTTTGGCAAACAGATGTAGTTTATAACTTGTATAAAAGTGCAAGTAAATGACTGACAATCTCTACTTGAGATAAAATGACAATCCTAGTTATGTGATTCTTCTTATTGATCCAATTAATACTCTTCAGTTACTGTGATTGACTAGAAGGGTTTAATCTTTACTTGAAATAACCAAATAATCACATCACACAAATACAACAAATGTGTATCGGTAAAATGAATAAATGCTTGATATATCAATTTAAACAACAGAAAAGCATCAAAATGGAGACAACTAGATAACTGTATAATTCCACAAACAACTGATACCAAGATTAAGCCACAAGTTCAGAAATCTTCATTAACTTCATTGAAATTCATACATGCATCTGAGTCTTTTAAAGGAAAGTTTCATTGCAAACTATCTACTGTATCTTTCTCCTATCTGCCTATATCTGTTTTACATTATGAAACATATATAAATATATCAAAATTGTGAAAGGACACGTCCTTTCAAAAATGTCTTTTTCTTAACAACAATAACAAACTAGAAGTTATGCTCTATTAAGCCATAAATGTTTGTTTGACATATAATCTAGGTAATCTTTCCGCTCGTGTGTATCATCATCCTCCAGCACATTCCTTATGGCTATCTCCATTTCGATCATCTTCTCATTTTGTTCACATGCCCCGTCCATTGTTAAATCGTTTCTTATGGTTGTCTCCATAATTGTTTGCATCATCGTCTCACATCCCTTGATCCATCTGTCTTTTCCCTTTAGTTCCCCTCCATCTTCTAACAACATTTGTACTCCCTTTTTTGTGAGATTGATCATCCCCTGCTCATCACCTTGCAATTCTTCATGGAAGTTTTTATGTTTTTTTCATAAAATGGTTGGCAGTATCAATAGCTATGTTATCAAGAGCATCCCTTTGGTTTATTTCCTAGAACTTCTCTCGGATCCTGCCATCTATCCTCTTATGTTCTTGTACTACAGTAAAATTGTGTGAATGTGTTCCCCAGAGCTTACTCAACCAAGTCATTAAATTGGTCTACCTCTTCCTTATTATTGCAGTGAGTGCATCACATTTACCTTGTGAGTACGCATTTGATTCTTCCCACTGGTCTCTTTCCTGGGAGCTTTCACCATGAGTCAATTGCTTTGTGGATCCTAGCATGATTCCCATCATGTCCTTCAAGCGATCATTTTCTCTAAGTAGTCTCTCGTTATTCATCTTATACATTTCTTTTTCCTTGATTAGTATATGGATTTGGGCTTTATTTAATTTGGCCACATTAATGCCAATTTATGCTATAGCTATTGGATCAACCTCACCAAATTTTAACGTCATTACATGTCCAAAATCCTTTTCAGTATCGATTACAACAGATTTCTTGTGTGGAGGATACAGGGCCCATATCATAAGTGATCCCTCATCTGGGTTATACTTAGATCTTGCATAAATCTCTGTTACCCCCTCAGGAGTGAGTTTATGTGTGGCGTTACTATTCTTCATAAAACTATCAAAAACCAAAGCAGAGTTCAAATCCAACCCAAGAAAGATCATGACACCTGCATCTTCTGATATTTTCCTTCCTTTCTCAGGGGTCATGCTCTTCATTTCTTCCTCCACACTTGATTTTAAGTTATTTAGCAATTGTTCCTCATTACTTGGTGTAATATTCTCCACTGATTCCCTTATTGATTTTCCTTTTAATTTTAACAAAAAGGTTTTAAATTCTGAGGTTTTAATGAATTCATCATCAGCCACAAATGATTTATATGCTATCTGCCTTGTGTCAGTATCTACACTCTCTTCAACATCTGGTTCCCTGGGAACATACTTGTAGTCTTGAGTTCTCAATCTGGAAATTTTATCAATTGTACTGCTAGGCCTACCATCACTAGATGCCTCTTCATTAGAAGATAATAGTTTAGTATCTTGCAATCCCCTGTTATACTCATCAACAAATTTTTTTGCTTCCTCTTCTTCCAAATTCTTGATCAAGTCATCATATATATAGGGTATGTGATTGTATCCTCCCAAGTTCATTTTATTTTTGGAAAAATCAATATACCCTTCTGGATCAAATCCTTTTTGCGGTGGACCCTTCTTCATGTTGTATTGCAGTAATTTGTTGAGAACCATATCATATCCATCCCTTGCTAATACAATGAAATCATTGAAGCATAATGTACTAGGCATAAATGCCTACTTTCTGAAAGAACTCAGATTCATAACATCTGAATAGTCCAATTGCCTAACAATCTCCAAATATGCAATCCTATTAGACACCGTCTTGGGAATAATGAAGGGTGCATCTTCAAATCCATATACTCTTATCATGGTCGCATCTTCTAGACAATACTAGTCTCCCCAATTGTGGTTGATAGGTCCATTGAAATCCTTAGGCCTTAAAAACCTTTTTATTTCATCATAAAATGAGTATTCACAAAGATGATTGTAAAATCTATACAGTGGTTTCACAAAAAACTCTTCAAAATGTAGATAACAAGAATTAGCAAATCTGCAATCCCAGGTGGCAATCCAGAGTTGTACTGGTAATAACCTTCCTTATCAAATTGTACAACCCTCAGTTTTTCAGGCCACATCTACAATTCTTGTCCATAATAAAGTATAATATGCATTAGGATTGAATAAGCATCCAAGTGCAAGATAGGAGCTCCACTTTTTATTTCCATCAATCTTGAATCAAGTACTTTAAAGATGTGTGAAGCATAATAAAAAAACCTTGAATTGTGACATTGGATGTCTGCTGCAATTACCATGGGTACAATTGACATGTGCTCAGGGGCCTCTATTCCCAACACTTGACACACTGAAAAATATGTGTACCTCATGTAGGGTTCAAACAAATCAACATGGAATGGGGGACCATCACTGTCATTTAGTGGAATTGAAACACCATCTTTCTTAGACCTGTGTAGTGGCAACCTCCAACCCTTGTACAAAGTATCCATCCTCCAGAATTCCTTTTCCAGCTATTTAGGTACAATTTTTTCACCACACTCTCCCTCTAGGTTAAAAACCTCACAGATGGCAGCTTCAGATACATGTATAAATGGTTTTCCTGATGGATCACAAATAGCTTTACGTTTTGGATTGTAATAGGTAGCTAGCATCTTCACCAATTCTACATTTACAAATACATTGGGGCAGACTAGTTTCCCTAGGTTTAACTTCCAAGGATTGCACACTGGTTCGTATCGGTTCCTTCGTTGGTAATGAAAAATAAACAGCTCATATCCCCTAATTGGGGTCCATATGTCTCACATATGCTTGCATTTATCCTATAAATTTTCCACTTCTACCTTAAATTGTGCAGATTGCCTGGCCTTAGGTCCTGAGTCGGGAAATCGATCAATTAAGTCCTGGTTTAACTTCCTCTCAGCTACCCCTGGTTCCTTCTCTGCTTCAAGTTTTTGCTTTTTTCCTCTAGGGTTATTACTCTCACTCTGTTTCCTACCTTTTACTTTTCCTGAGCTAGTGCTTTCCATTTTATGAATCACAAAACCAGAAATTTAATTGCATGGAACTTACAAGTTTATTTAGAATTATTTGACCGCAAGATCCTTTGGCCCTTCGTCTGTTCCTCTGCTGCTAACTTTGCAAAATTCGCCTTCAATTACTTTTCTCAATTTAGGAAATCATCAACACATTTGGTAGTAGTATTGCCATTAATGTCCTAGCTTTGAACACAAGCGTAGCTGATCTTCGAATTTAACAACTATCACATCAAATGTTCTATCGACAAGACAATTCAAAATTTGGGCGATCCTTTTATTCAAGCTTGACTAACGTTCATTAAACATTCTTTTGGTCGGGGAGACATTACGCCGATATCACATAATCTATCCATCTGATTCATATAAATGTCGCCAAGAGTCACCCCGATGACTATGTTGATCTGTTTGTGTCTTCATCGGCAAGACATGGTGTATCACTAAGACATTCAGTAATTTTCCCGATGTTATAAGTCTCCCTGATGATTATTCCTTTGATCTCAAGTATGTCGCCAAGACTCTTGCCGATGTAATCTTATCAATGTGACATAGTGGGTTGGGAGGACATTTTGAACTCATTTCGATAGCGTTTGTCTTGGCGATAGTATGTTTCTTTGTTTTGTTGGCAAGACAAGATGAGTGTTTCACCGATGATATTTCATCGGCGAGACAAATGCACTCAGGCTGACTCAGGGATCTTACTCCGATGGTGTTGGTCTAGCCGATACAACTCCTTGTGCTTTGATCGATGAGACAAGATAGGTTTCTTGCCGATGGAACTTCATCGGTGAGACCTATATGCTCGGTATGACCTTTTCATTTCACCTCGATGGAACTTGTCTTGCTGACGAATCTCTTTATTGGTGAGGCCATGGACCGTGTCATCCCAATGTGTATCTTATTATGTAATATGATTGGTGTGACATTTTTGTTCTTTCGCCGATATGCTGAAAATGAGAATATAATGATTTATGAATTAGAGAGACCTGCACAAATTCTTGCCGATATGGGTTATTTGAATACTAGATTTTGGAGGTTTTTCATGATATCAAATGGTCAAGAATGATGTGATCATATGTGACTATGATGGATTATACTCAAGATAAGGTTTTCTTTAGGGAATCAATGAGTGCAAAATCACTATAAAATTTTCCAAATTTTATAGTTCCAACAGAGGCATAAAAATTGCTGCCCCAAGGTTTCATGGACATATGACAAGTTTAAAGGCTAGTTGCTTTGTAAAATAGGCCTAATCAGCCTAATCAGCATAACCTAGAAAGGGTGATTTTGGTGATTTGGTCCAAAGGATGTGTACTTTCCCTTGAAGTATGTTTAATAACTCTAAAATGGGTGTCTAAAACCATCAAGGGTTTCTCTAGTGTTTTAGGAAAGTTTTGAGTTATTGGGAAAAAACTAGGTTTGTATTGTTACAAGGATTCAAGGAGTCAAAGTGTGAAATCTGACTTCTGTTGTTTGTCAAGCTTTGAGAGTTGTTTGGATTGTTTAAATTGGTCATTCTAAACTTGTTGGAAGCCTCTTAAAGGCAGGTTGATAGGTTGGTTGAGTTGAGCCTCCCAGGTCTACATCAGGTAGTTGTTATTGCTAAGGTGGATCACTCCTTTCTGCGAAGGCCATCACTACAAAGAATGGAAACAATTCTTTCAACACATAAACTATTATGTAGTAGTCAATTAAAATGAAAAATATTACTTTATATTAGTTAGGATACACAACTAATAAAATGATCTAAATAGTCTAATAATTTGACCATTAGCATATAGCAATTTCTATAGAGTTGTAGATCTCTTCCATTTCAAAAACACAAAAAAATATTAGGTAGATAATCGAACATCTTTCATTTCTACAGTGACTTATTTATCCTAAAGGAACTAAGTATATAGTATACAAAGAAAACCAACAAACCCACAACTACCCCTATTTTGAAGGAGTTTAGTTTTATCCCCTTCTTGATCTCCCTAATATTTTCTAATTATTTTAAAGAGACCAAGGGTCATTACACAACTTTATTCAACCCACAAAATAGCTTGGTTAATGAAACTTGACAAAAGCAACAAAACAATTGCTACTTTTGGCATTTCATGTGGAATGAAGAGTGGTGACAATAATCTACTTATAGTTTAATAAAACACCATTTTTATAAGAAGGCTTGACATTAGAAAGATAAGTGTTACTTATAGTTTAATATAACACTATTATAGTTTTACCAACATATACTATTGTATGCTTGCATGGCTTCTTAGTTAATATATGGGGAGATAGAGATAGATGGGGAGAGAAAGAGAGAGAGGGTAGAGGACACCCGTCGAGATCAAAATCGGAATCAAGAGACGTCGATCCGACAGACAAATCCGTCGATCTGCGGATCAACCGCTGGTGCGCATCAATCAAAGGGGTGAGTATAGAGGAGATAGGGGATGGTGAAAGAGATAGAGAGATCATGATAGGGTAGAAGAAGATATAGATAGAAAGAGATAGAGAGAGGAGTGAGAGGATTGAGAGGGAGATAAAAAGAGAAATAGAGATAGATATATAGAGTAGGAGAGATGGAGGGAGAGATGGAGTGAATGAGAGAGAAAGGGGGGAGAGGGAGAGATAGCTCAATAGATAGAGGGGGGAAGAGGAGGGAGTGACATAGATAGTGGGAGATATAGAGAGCGGCGGGGAGAGATATATCAATCACCCTCCCTATATCTATCTGATAAATCCTTGTTTTTAACTGCATTTTGTGTGTTTTTGTGTTTTTCTTTGATGTTAAGTGTGCAATGGGTACACTGAAGAGGTCTTAAAGGAGAATTATCATATCTTTAATCAAATAGCATGCTACCTTGAGCATAACTCCCTAGGGACACATGTCATCCTCAGATTGTTGGCACAAAATAACTAATCAAAAGTTAGTTCTCTTTTCCCTCTCTCTTTTCCTTTATTTTCTTTACCCACATCTCTTGCATATTTCTCTCCCATGCTCTCTCTCTCTCTCCCCCCTATCTATCTAAGTTCATCTCTTCTTCTCATTCTCTATCTTTTTAGTTTCTATCTCTCTTTGTATTATCTAATAGGCTACATATATTGTGAGATTTGAGCTTGAAACAAATCTCATGCCTGGAAACCACTATTGTATCATTGGAAAACAAGTTTCAATTGTCATTTAATGGTAAACCATCTATAGTGTAATGGTAAAATCTTCTAAAATATCGGGTAAAAGCCTATATATACTATTATATAATAATAAATATGGTATATTTATATATAATTTAATCTAATACTACTATTATATTAAATATATATTATATTAATTATATTTTTGTAAATACTATAAAATATACTATTATTAATTATTAATTATAATAATTTTATATGTATTGTAATTTTTGTTAAAAGAATATAATATATAATTATAATAAGTTGAATAATTATATTATTTATTATGTAAAATATATAAGCTAATATATACTAACTATATTGTAGAATATTAAAAACCCTAGCTAAATGAAGCTATAATTTTTCAATTTAATTAATATACTCTAAAACCTAACGAAACCGGGTTGTAGCTCATCAGGTGCAAGGAAAGTGAAAGGTCAATACCTTGAGGAAAGAGTGTGAAGAATTGAAAAAAAGGTGTCACCCGGTACCGAGGAAGAGTTGGAGTTAAAACGAAGTC
The DNA here is from genome assembly GCA_007258455.2 of Sequoia sempervirens. Classification (NCBI taxonomy): domain Eukaryota; kingdom Viridiplantae; phylum Streptophyta; class Pinopsida; order Cupressales; family Cupressaceae; genus Sequoia; species Sequoia sempervirens. Next base: position 8,350 of record VDFB02389711.1, read on the forward strand.
AATACCGACTATCGAGGAAGAGTTTGGAGGTGAAAACAAGGTCAATACAACTTGTCGGGGATGAGTTGGGGAACTTCCGGGAAAATCGGCTGACCAAGGGACAATAGTATTGTAAGTTTGGCACCCCATTCTCTTTAACCTGCAATTTTCATGCCTAGTTTCCCAAAGATCTTCTCGTACATTGGCACCCCTATTCTTGTAAAATGGTATAAGATAAGACAAAATAAAATAGCTTAGTCTTTCACATTTTTATCGACCAGCCTCAGGTCTTGGAAAAACTCCCATAATCTACCCACATCTTGGTTGAGGTCTAGGATTTCATCACACATAGCCTTCATCACATGAGTCTGAAGCAATTGTAGACTTAGCCCTCTCTACAAGCTTAGTGAATTTGACCACTTTATCTTTATTTTTCCTCCAATCTTTATGTTTGTCCCTCCCCTTTCAATCATCTTGCACAACTTGAACTTATAGTTTCCTTTTCTTATTGATCCTTCATGTGCTCATGTCAATCTAGCTAGTTGACCACCTAGTTACCCCCAACATCCTCCACGTTAAGCTTAATGCCTCCCACCTCCTCCAAAAAGATTGGAATTGTCATCATTATCATCTAGAACTCATAATTAAGTCCCACTAACTTTCAAGGTTCAATTTTTTGGTGGGAACATGTTATTCTTTGTTGTACGACCTACCTCAAATCTTATGTCCACAAAGTTGCTAAAACATAAAACAATAAGAAAAAAATTGAAGGTACAACTGAAAAGGGGTTATTTCCTTTTGGCCTCCTCCACCTCTTATATTTCAACATAGCATGGAATTACGCTTACACAACATAAACTCAAACAAATGGAAGTTTATAGGGGCGAAGGAGCCCAAGTATATGCTAGGCTAAGCTAGATCTAATGAATGGAAATAGATGCATACAATTCTTCTTTAATACCTCCACCACAAACATATGCAAGGAAAGGTCTCCTCCCTTCTTGGTAGTGATAACCTCCTCCACACATAACCCTTAAAAATTATGAATAGAGGAATATTATCTTTGAAGAACTCAAATTTGATTCTCTCCTACCTGATGCAATTAGTCATTTTATCCTTACAAACATTTATAGTGATTACTAGAGGCACATAGACCAATTCTTCATAATAGAAGAATTTTATCATACTTTTCCAATGATGGCATTATGAGAAAACCCTAGGTTAAATGAATAATTCCTAGCTAAGTTCTTTAAATCATGTCCATCCATATAAGAGAAGACCGCTGCTATGTGTACTTGGATACCATGGAGAAAGGCTCTTTGGGCTCTTTCATCAATCAAGGTATTGTTAAATTTTAACACCTAAAAGTGAGAATGAAAAATATTTCCTAGGATGGTGGTCAATTATGCTTCTCAACACCTAGATTACAAAATCTTTGTCAATATCATTGCCATCACAATTAAACCTATTGCTTGAGATATAGTCATACAAGTAAACAAATTGGCTTTCTTGATAGTAGATTGGTGCAGGGGCACCTTGGGTCTCCATGCCTCTTTGAGGCCATGTTTGTTTTTGTTGTGTTTGATGTCAAGTTGTCTTTGATGTAATAAGGTCCTAAGGACCATCTTAAATGACTTGTAATAGGTTTTCTAGGCTTGTTGTTGAGTTTTTGGTCTTGGTGACAAGTTTCAATGTAATAACAAGGTCTCCATCCTCACTTTGTAAGCTTGGTGCACCTTGGAAAATTAAAGAATCAAAATTCCATGATGCAACTAGGTGCTTGAGGGGAGTTTCCTTGGTGTTTTGAAGTGTTTTTTGATGCCTTTGGAACCTCTTGAAGACTCCTTGTAGTCGGGTTTGTGGTAGTTGTGTAACTTGCCTTAATGAGGCAATTTGGTGTCTAAAATGAAGTTTTATTAGTTCCAATGTCCAACTAATTCAAATTTCATTTGGAGGATGTTGGGAAGGGTTGTTGGAGGTTGAAATAAGCCTCTCATGGTCGAGGCATGGCTGTTGATGAATCATTTTTGAAGTTCTAATGCAAAAGCTTGTTGTTTTATGGAAAATTTGTGTAAATTTCCTATTCTACTGCATGGTACAACCTCTGTACTTACTATACAGGTAAAATACTATTATGGTTGGATAGAGGGAAGACCTGGCTTTCTTTTGGAGGTGATTTGACAAGTTTTCATTAAGTATAAAAGAAGATATTGCCATTTTAGCAGGAACTAGTCTGAAAACCCTCAAAACTAGGGTTTTGATTGAAGAATGGCTCTTCCTTCCATCTCCACGTTGTAATAAAGCTAATTCTTGGTGGGATGGAAGATAATTTGTGTATATTTTCAGGGTTTTGGAGAACGACATGTTGTATGGAGGAAGTTTTGCAATGTTCTAGGCCTAGCATCCTCATGTGGCAGGCCTAGATTATGAAGCAAAAAGTTGAGTTTTGCTTGTTTAGGCTGATTTTAACAGTGAAGGTACTTAGGGATGATAGAAATATATGTGAATAACCTATAAGAATTTGTTTCAAGGCTTTGGGGTGAAGGGGAGAGCCTAGATAATCAAAAATCCTGTTGTAGCCAACCAATTAGGCCTCTAGGAGCAGCGTTGTTTTGGTCCATTGCACCTTTTCTACTCACTGTCACAAAGGGAGGTTTTGGGGCCTTGTAGGGGCATATAATACCTATCTAAGTTAAGTGTTTTGGGCCTGATATAGTCTTGTATGTATATTTTATATTGACTGTCCTCCCGAGTAGGGCTACAAGGCTTATAAGGGTAAAGAGGCCTAAAGGTTAGAGCGATAAAGAAATGGAGTTTCCTAAGTGCAAGTTATGGTGTTATGTTTTGGAATAGCCTTTTTAAACATGTCCTAAGTGGTTCCAATCCCCTTGGTTGCGTTGAGTACAAGAACCCTAGGTGATTTGGGTCATTTCCTTGAAGGAGTATTAGATTGATAAGGTCCACTTAAAGAGTATTTGAGAGAGTTGTGCTAAGTTGGTGGTTTGATCATCTAGTTGATCAACTAAGGAAGCTTCCCCTACTCACTCTGCATCATAGATACATTCTAGACAATTCAATCCTTGCATCAGAGATTGTTGAATGGGCCCAACAAACTACTCATGATGCCCTTACTATTAAGTTAAAACTTTGACAAGGCATATGATTGCATCAAATGTCCTTTCATTTATAAAAGGATCAAATGGATTTATTTTTAACCCTAAATTATAATCACACATTCATCTCTTTGTTAATGAGTTATTGCACAATAGTGTGTCCAACTTGTGGGATGAGGAAAAAAAATAATCCCAAAATTTCAAAATTACAAAATACCAGTTGAATGAAGAACCTTCATTTGAAGGTGATGTTGTCATGACCTTTGAATGAAGAACCTTCATTCAAAAATGATGCCATGTCAAGACTTTCAAATGAAGGTATTTTTTATTTTAAATATTTCATGTCCAAAATACTTTATAAAAGGAACCTTTGCATGAAGGACCTTCAAATGAAGACCTTAATTCAAAGGTCCTTCATTAGAAGATCCTTCATATGAAGGTTCCTTTAATGCCATCCCATTCTAGCTTTTAGAGTTGTTAGAGATATTTTTGTTTCAAAGTAGAGATTGGACCATCAAATAGTGTCACCATGACTCTACCAAGATATCCATCAAATTGATAAACCCTAACTTATCAACCACAAATTCACAAGAAAATTGCCCCTATCAGCCCTAGGGTATCAATTCAATGCCAAGTTTCTTGCTTTAACAGACCCCTAAATGTAATGAACCTCTATCATACCATGTTGCACACCAATCCAATGAGTTATAGTTCCAAGACAGTGGGTGGATTGGTGGATGCCATTTCTATTTAGCCCTCAAACCATTACATAGGAAAAATAGGGCAGTCCTTGTATTTGATTGTTTCTCCCACAAAATAGTGATTTAGCACTTCAAAACAAATGAAAATGAAATGGAACACATATATTTATCTACACCAATGACCTCAGAGCATTTCAAGCTTGTATGGATCCATACAACACAAAAGAACTTCAGAAAAATAGTAAAAACATAAAAAAAATGCTTCAAGAATGTGGTATTTGATATGAAATTTTGGTATCAACTCCTCCAACAATTGCAATGGGATAGGAATACAATATGATAGAAGTGGGATAAAAAATTCATCGTTTGAAGCATCAAACCAATATGCAAAGATGAAAGAAAGTGCTAACCCATTAAACTAAAAACGTTTCTTTTAACTTTAAGTTTGTTGGGTAGCCAATTCTTTTAAGTTATCAAATCCTACCATCATACATAATCAAAATGTTGTTGTTTCAAATGACTATAAGCACTAACTTTCACTATTTGAAGATGTTGAAACCTTGTCACAGAGAACTAGAACATTGATGCAACCACTCATCCTACCTTAAAACATACCAAAAGTCTCCTAGCAATTAGACATAGGAAGATTTAAGATGACTTAAACAATTTTTATTGCCAAAGCATAAACTTAGGATGACTTAACCAGGCCTAGTACACACTCCCTCCCTATTAACCACTTAGACATATGAAAATTAAATGTAAATTTGCTGTTATTTTTAGTCATGTAGGTGTCCAATAAACCACTTGGTGGTGTTTCCCTTCAAGTGTATTTACTTGAATGAAGAGAAAAATTCCTTTGATTACAATTAGAGAATACACTTGAGGCCTTGGTTTGTGTAGCTGGTGGACCATAGTCACATTTAACACTTGTTACAAAGTTTGGGAGTTAAAATGTTAAGTAGATTTGATTTGTGATGGACACATTTGGACGGTAGTAACAATAGCTTGCAATCTATCAAGACTTGATTACCTTATAACCTGTGAAATTCTAGCGATGAAATGATAGATTAATATAATGTCACCTTGGGATCACATCACCATGAAAGAACTTCATCCAACATCCTTATGAGTGCAGGCACCACCAAATAGGTATTTTTCAGATCTGTCTTCCTCGAGCGAGGGAAATTTAGGAAGAGAATAGGAAAGCGAGACATGTAGTAGGTCTAAAAGATGGAGATCAACTAGAGGTCAAAATATTAGAAGAAAATTTTGTAAACGCGATGGAATTTTTTCTTTCTAAGGGGGGTTATGTTCTTATGATGATGAGAGCATAGGCAACATCGAGATTCCCTTGAGGTACAAACATCTATAGAAACAATGGGTACCCAAGGAACTTCCTCCAATAAACACTGATTTTTGTGTCAACGAGAGGATATATCGCATAACACCATCGTCATTGCATGGTTTGGGCCTATTTTGCATGGACGACATAAATGTATGTTACGAAAAAGTTACTGAATTGATGGAGTATAGCCGGACCCTATTATAGTTACAAGATTGGATACGGTAGGTTCGATATACCACGAAGTATCATTAGGTATGCTGCGTCAACAAATTACTCTGACTGAGATGGGATCAAAATAAAGGAGTGGCTATGTACATTGACGGAAGGCCAAAAGCATCAGGGAATATTGCAGGGTTTATAAACAGTACATGACCCGGGTCAACAAATAAACAACCCAATTGCATATTCGAGGCGCGTGAGAGAAACCGTGTATTCGTATGTGCGATAAAATCAATAACTGCAGGGGAAGAGTTGCTAATTGATTACAATTTGAATCACTTAGATACAAACACAGTTACTATGGGGGTGGTACACACTATACACCATTTTACCCAACCTCTAATTAATGACTCCAATATACCATTTTATTATTATGTTTTTTTTGTAAGTCTATTGGTTTCATTTCAGTAATATTTTTTTATATTTAATTTTTGTCACGGCGGGACATTGATTGTACGGGGAAGGCTCTGGCCCATAGCACAAATCACGATGCATCTTCAAGAGCTTCTACCTGACAAGTTTACCTCATTGTAATTGTACAAATTAGATATGAGCAAAATGTTTTATTATTATGATTTTTTCATAAGTTTATTGGGTTAATTTTGATAATGTTTTTAATATTCTTGTTGCAGTCGGCTGATCAGGGAAAGACACCAATAGTAGAGGAGAGCACCCATAGGGAGGAGCAGTCACTATTATGTGATGATGACATCGCATATTCAACAAACCCTCTCGATATGATAAGGAGAGACCCCAAAAATGCAATGAAGAAATCCTTAGGTTATTCATAGTGCCTCAGCGAGATGAGATAAGAGGGTTAAAATAATGTGTTGAGAGCACAAAACTTGCAAGTAAGTTTCATGGGGTCTTACTAATTACCCAACATAAGTTCATTCATGGTTTTATATTTTTTATATCTTTTATGTCATGAACTAAAATATGTGTTGTTTTCTGAGTTTTTGCATCCCTCATGATCTTTGGCCATGTCGAGGAATGCGCAGAGTGTTGCAGGAGTAGGGAGTTGAGTACAAGTGTCCATCTTGATCTTCTTGCATACATCACATCATCAACCCCATCATCCGTGCCTATATTGTGTGCGAGTAGCGCAACACATACCATGTCAGGCATCCGATTAGTGCACCCTCTGGCAGTGAACACATGCTGGAACATAAAGTCGGACAGTACCTAGGGATGGGAGGCCACTAGTACTGGTGATGTTTTAGCGGCATTTCCTAGATCTTCCCGACATTACTAGCGTGAACATTGCATTTGTGGTGGCCGAGGGATTTCGTTCCCATAAAGATAGAGAAGGTCCTAGGTACTTTAAAATGTTTTAATTATTATTATATATAATCCAATTGAAATTTACTTATTGATCACTCTTTTTAGACTAATGATCATGATCATTTTGCAAGAAATGATGTTTTAAACATCTAAGTGATATTACATTGGGCAGGGCCCTCCTTATGGCCCACGATTGGAATGCCCAAAATCAAGATTTAAAAGATGAACTCATTAACTGTTTAGTTGTGTTGTTCGGTGATAAAACATTCAACTGAACCAAGGTCCTTAAAAAATTTGGTACCTATCTAAAGTATGTGCAATATAGGTCACATTTAGAGAAGAACAAAAAGTATGAGTGTCCCCCCATGATTCCAGAGAGGGAGTGGAAGGACCTGGTGTCAGATGGAAAGGAGAAGGCTGAAAAGAAAAAAGGAAAGACACCATTGGGCCAAGGAAGGTATGTGATACTATCAACAATGCAATTATATACCGATTACTCTTTCTTTTTACATAATCTAATGTATTTAAAATTTTTCATAGGCTTCCTAACACATCGAAGGAAACAAAGGCAAGACTAGAAAAACATGGGTAGCACAAACTTGGATCTGGTGGTTATATGAAATTAGTTGCATGAATTGTAAGAATCAATAAATGAAATATTGCATCCAAATAATAAATTGCAAACAATTTTGGTTTTATCACACCATAGAAGAAAAATTCATGATCTTATGAAAAAATGCAGGGCTCTGAATTCAACAAAGTTCCCACAGAAGAGTACTTGAAGATTTCCTTCCAGCAAGGCTATGGAGTCGTGGCTGAACACCTAAGAGTCTTGACTGGGAAAACACAATCTTCCACTGCATCCGACACGTAGGTAAATAAACTCAATAAAGTTTATTTAAAATTGAATACTTGTGCAATCTATTCAATATTAATTTCCACCATAAAGTAATTATGTGCCTATTTGTTTTAAACAAACAAGCAATGATAATACTGCACATGACATTGGAATGCAGCCTTGGTGAGGGTGGAGCACAACCCGGATGAAGGTCATGGTGTGCATCCCAAAGACCGGATGTATTCATGTGCTATACAAAATGTAGTATGGATTATTACAATTAAACATCTTTAATTGCAATTGGTGTATTAATTAATGTAACCTTTCGTGTTTCAACTTTAGAGCATGTAGAGCGTGATCAACATGTTGAGCATGATCAGGCTAGAGAAGATAAGGAACATGATGTGGCCCCATCAGGTAAAGAGGACCACTCTAATGTAATTTTAAACATATTTAATTGCAATTGGTGTATTAATTAATGTAACCTTTCATGTTTCAACTCCAGATCAAGATTTAGAGGGTGTTCAACATGTTGAGCATGTGGCTATAAGACAAGATCAGGAACATGATGTGGCCCCATCAGGTAAAGAGAACCACTTTAATGTTATTTTAATTAATGAAATACTTGTAACAATAATAATAAAACATATCAATTTAACATTTCTTTGTTATTGCAGCAGACCCCCCCTTGCAGTGGCATCCACGTCGTGAGTACATGACTAGGTGTACATTAAGATCACACGCAGAGGGAAGAACAACTGAAGGGGGGACTGGTGATTTAGAAAATGATACTCCACTTTAGCTTTTTTTAGCTTCAAAAAAGAAACAAAAAAAAACTAATTGTAATCATATTATGACAACCATATTTTTGATAATATGTAAAAACTGAAAGAATGAATGTTATATGTTAATGAGTGAATGCGAATATGTTAATGAATGAATGTTATATGTCAATGAATGAATGTGAATATGTTAATGAATGAATGTTATATGTTAATGAATGAGTGTTAAATGTTATTAATGGATGAATGAATGATTAATGCTATATGATCGGGTATGGGGAATTGAGAGAATATTAAACTATTCTTGAAACAAAGAGAACCTCAATAAGGTAATGCACTTTTCAATATAATAAATGCATCATTTGAAGCATCAAACCAATATGCAAAGATGAAAGAAAGTGCTAACTTTTCACTATGGTGGCAGAAAAATGATTCTTTATACGCTGATGCCTTCATTTTCCAAGCTAATTTCTCCTACTTTGCATAGCTCTACCATGTTTGTGGATGTGATGACTCCTACACAAAAAAACATGTACCAGTTTACGACCTTCAATCCAACTATATCCAAGTATCTTTTTAATTCCTCTATCTTTCATCAATCTCTTTACTATTTGAACCTCATACAAATGTTTTAGATGAAGAACCCATTATTGTGAAATGTGCCTCCAGTTGAGTAAAGTGAATACATGCTCTACATCATAATTTGAAGTTGTTTCCATTCCAATGTTCTAAGTTTAGGTTGTTTGTATGGATTTGTATGAATACCACATTGTGTTGTGTGTGGATTTGGTTTCAAAGCTCCGTTTCTTTTGTTTTTAGTGGTGACATAACTCTAAAATTTGACTTTTGTGCATAACAAGTTAGTGGAAAAATTGACAGCTCTGAAGGGTTTAGAGGCTCGATTGAGATAGATACACGTATATTTGGATCTTGTTGTTGATGGGAAGCTTCCACTTAACCATGAAATTTTGTACCATCTACAAGTATGCAAAAATTTCTCTACTTACATTCATTCAACTTACTGTCTTCCTTACCAAAATCTACCCTTGTTAAGCCACAACCATAACTAGCACATTGTCATAATGCTTCAATCTCAGTCATTAATCTTTGTCTTGAAAAAAAAGGATAATAGTCATTAATACATTACTAAGGGTAAACATATTTCATAAATACCTATGGAGGATAAACCATAGTCTACTAATCCATTAGAGACTCACAATGCATAAAATCATTGAAAATACATCACAGTCATAACCTTTGCTAAGGGCACAAGATAGTCTTTTGGATTGTTTACAAATTCATATCTATGATCACTTTCCATGTCTTGAAATTTAGCATGTAAAACCTAAGACTCATGTCCTCATATGCTTCATGCCTCCAAGTGTGTCCACAAAAATTTCATGGCACAAGTCTTTCCACAAAAAAAATCATGCTCTATGATCTATTTTCTTGCATTTGTTCTCTCAACGTTGTTCCTTTTATATGTCATTGCATCAAAAACTTGATTAGAGAATCATTCACATCCTCTACTTTACAACATCAAAACCTGATTAGAGAACCATTCACATGCTCTACTTTACATCATATCAATCTGCATTGCAATTGTATCCCTTCAAGGAAAACAATCCAACGCCTATACCAAATCACCAAGGCACATTAACAACCATCTATACCTTCTCACTATAACCAATTATCAGACCTTCAAGACAATAGGTTCATCATGTTTCGAAAGAAACAATCAATCATCTACTTCACAACCCTATCCATTCTAACTTACTATCCTTTTTGCAGTCAAGTCATCATTCATGCATATTAGATTCACCATACCTAAATCATTAAAAACAACATACACTGCCTTCTATACCTTATCCTAAACTTTGAAACATCTTTTTCAACATGAATACAATAGTTTCCAACCACTAACAATTCCTTTTGTCACCGTTTTATCAGATTACCATTATCCATACAAACAAGCACCACTTCTTAAATAGGCTTCCATACCCTAAACAAACATAGGGGCAGTTGTTATGCAGAATGAATGGCTTATTATTTTTGAAAGCAGGAAAATGACTGAAAGAAATTTTCCCTGAGTATTAATGATAAGGAAATTTTGGCTATGCATGTTATAATAAAGGTCCAACAGTAAAGCAGGAAAATGACCGAAAGAGAGAAACTCTGAGTATTAATGATAAGGAAATTTTGGGTATGCATGTTATAATAAAGTTCCAACAGTATTTGTTAGGGCATCATTTCATCATTTGGATGGATTATCAAAGGATTATATCTGGTGTTAAGATAAAGTTTATATTTTTGTAGGAGTGACTAAAAATATGTAAAAGATGATGGATTATGTCTAAACAACAACTTTCCATCTTATAGCTAATTAAATCCTTAATGTTTGATGAGTTAGAGCTTGAATAATGCTTGTATATGCATGTGTATCAATAAGGGAGCCTATGTGAAGATTGAAATTTAATACATCACTTTGGTATTTTTCCTTAGGCAGTGAAATGATATTTTGAGTAATACAAACCTACACACACAAATGTGTTTTGCATTGTAAATTCAATACCGTGAAGAGTGGAATATAAAAATATCAAACCAAGCAAGAATAATCAATTCATAAGATTATTCTATTCTAATAGGGTTGATTGGTTGCTTTTTTCCTTTTGATTGTTAGGAAGTCATCAATATACACTTGGTTTTCCCGCCTTCTCTTGCCTCGTGGCCAAAGAGTTTCTACAGAAGGCATCAAAGTAACCTTCAAGATTGAAAATGGCAATGAGTACAAGGTTAGTATAACTTAATGTTAATTGGGTATGATTTTATTTGTTCAAGACCAATTTAGATTCATTTTCTGCTCACACTACTTTTATTTACATTTATGTTTTGCTAATATCCATTTTCCTTTACATTCATATTCTTCTATACATATTGTGTTTACAATAATGTTTTCCTTAATTTAATCTAGGGGAGAGGACCTAGTTTGGCCTTCAGCTAGGTCGAGAACTTGTGTCTAGCTAGGTCCACTTGGAGGGAGACTCAATGATAACTATCAATGCAATACGCAAGGGCTCCACCCCTAACTGGAAACTTAACCATCTTTTGCAACAGATCAAAGGACTATCAGATGGGCTTGCAGCCTTCAAAGTTAGTCACATCTACAGGGAAGGAAACACTAGAGTAGATGAGCTGGCAAAATTGGCCACCGAAACCGACAGGTAGGACAATTACGTGGTCAGGCATCGAGAAAGTTTCTGGCATCGGCCTACACAGCGGTGGCGATCAAATAGCACATGGAAATAAAGGCCATCTCTTTGCATCATTCTTGACAAGATAGGGGTTGATATCAAGAACTCATAATAAAAGATTAAATCAAGGCAAGAAGATCTCCTTGCAAAATGTTGAAGGACGCATTAATAATCATCCTTGGGGATGCGTACCATCAATGAGAGAAGTGAAATCTTGACACGCATGAAGGCCCTATTCGGTACATTAGACTTCGTGAGGTAATATGGCCTTTGTTTACAAGGACATAGTTTGTTTTATTTTAGCACAACCGCATCTCAAGTAAGCCAAAGATAGAAACATCTTGAAGGCGAGGTGTGAGCTAAGAGGAATGGAGATGCCACTAGCACTGGACACAGATAGGAAGATGCGGGCTTTCATAGGGATAACAGACAAGCGGCTCCAAGGATTGCTGCAATCCTCTCATCCTCTCATTCTCTAGGAAACTAAAAAGGTGCTTGGGCTAGAGTTCTTGAAAGCCTACCATCGAGCCAAAGGAAACACAGAAATCCCAACAATGTTTCTTGCAGTCCTCCTGCACATGGGAGTTTCAAAAGCAATAAGCAAAAAACTAACCCAGATGGTCTTTGTGCATGCTTGGCTGGGTGACATAGACACAACACTAGATAATGTGGATGACAATAGGAAAATTCCTATGCCGCAGAATTACTACATGCTGCGCATGAGAGGTCAAGAGGTGATAAAGTTCCCCTTGATTCACACTATTGACCCGAAGGGCTTCAAGAAATTATGGGATGAGAGGGACAAAAATGTCCTTTTTCTCCTCAAGGTAGCGAATTTGACCACTAATCTTCCTTGTGGTTGGGCGACGAGGGTCTGAAGGAGGAGATAGTTGTAGGCGATGATGACGATTGGGACTTGGGAGAAGGAGAAGAATGGCTAGCCAACAATCAACAAGACCCAAAGGAAAAGGCCAAAAGCCCAGCGCATAAGAAGTGTGGTGCAGATTGCTTGGTGATTGCTAACTACAAGGCGTATATGAAAAGGTGTGAGTTTGAGGATGATGATGCCTGAGCAGTACCTGGTTGGAATGGTTCGCTGGTCTGTAGATGTGGTATTTTGAAAGCACAGTTCCTTTTTGTAGCAAAGAATGTTAAAATAGTAATAGCATATGGTTTTTTGGATTCAATCCCGGGTGTGGTATATGTAATTACAAGTCTCTGGTTTTTCTATCTCTGAGTAGGTAGTATCTCTGGGTTGGCCACTCCTACAGAAAAGGCCTCCTAGAAATTTTAGTTGTAATGCATGGTTTAGGTAGGTAGGTGCTCTGGGTTGGTCAGTATTACAGAAAAGGCCTCCCAATAATTTTTGGATGAAACTCATGTACTCTCTTTCAAAATCAATATAGGGTGCTGCCCCTAGCAGTGTTTAACGATAAAAAAAAAACCCATTGAAAGCAGCCAAGAGCACCTTGGAAAGAATGCCAACATTTGAACATCTGAGTCTTTTTGATGAAAACATCATTACAAAAAAAAACTATCTATAGTATTCTTTTTTCCTATTCGCCTCTCCTTTTGATATCAAAAAACGGATACTTATACATCAAATGTTTGAAAGGAAACATCCTTTCAAAATTGTCTTATACATCAAATATCGCCCAGAGTCACCTTGATAATTATTTTGATCCATTTATATCTTCATCGACAAGAGATCATGTATCTCTAGGATATTCTGCAGTTTCCCCGATGTGGTGAGTCTCCCCGATGATTATTCTTTCGATCTCAAGTATGTCGCCAAGACTCCTGTCGATGTAATCTTATCGGCGTGACATAGCGGATCGGGTAGACATTTAGAACTTACTTTGATGGTATATGTCTTGCCGATATGCTTCCCTCATGCTTCATTGATGAGATAAGATGAGTTTCTCGCCGATGAAACTTCGTCGCTGAGACCACAGGCCAGTCCTCCCGATATATCTTCTCAGGCAATTTTGATCATTGTAACAGTCTTGATCTTTCACCGATATGCCTACATTTGAACGAATATTTTTTTTAAAAAAAAATTGCATTGTTTCGTCGAACTTTTGATGAAAGCAACCGACGAACCTCCAAAAGTGTCTGAAAAATTTACAATATGTCCGACGAAACTTTCGTCGTAATGACTTGCCTATTTTGTCACAATTTCAACAAACTTCTCTTGTTGTTCTTTTGATCTCAAGTATGTCACCAAGACTCCTGCCGATGTAATCTTATCAACATGACATAGCGGGTCGGGTAGACATTCAGAACTTACTCTGATGGTATATGTCTTGTCGATATGCTTCCCTCGTGCTTCATTGATGAGACAAGATGAGTATCTCGTCGATGAAACTTCATCGCTAAGACCACAGGCCAGTCCTCCCAATATATCTTCTCAGGAAATTTTGATTGTTGTAACAATCTTGATCTTTCACCGATATTTACAATACGTCTGATGAAACTTTCGTCATAATGACTTGCCTATTGTGTCACAATTGCGACAAACTTCTGTTGTTTTTCTGTTGCTTTGGCAAAGGCATGCCACTTATGTTCTGTCTATTGTTCATTGTTAGATCGACAAAATTTTCGTCGATATTTCGACGAACACTAGATCCATTTTTTGTGGCAACAACTAATGAAGCTGAGTTGTGATTTTAACGTTTTAAAGCTATTTGGGAAAACGACAAAAATTTAGCGACAAAAATTATTTCAGTGATTCATCGGTATTCCAAGAATAGGTTGTCGATATTTCAACAAAATTTTGTCAAAAATTGGAGTCAAATACAATAGTGTCACATCAAGTGATTCATAGCAACTCCAATGATTTCAAACTTTCTTGTCATTTTACTCAATAAACACTTGTATCTAAAACAGATCAAGGAAATTTCAATCTATCAATTCTAACATCATACACACCAAGATCTAGTATGTTCTCCATATTCTACTCCCTCATACAATCTATCAGAGGCCCATCATGGACACTATAGAGCACATAACATGAAACTTGACCAACAGTTTAAAACATTCAAGCTTAGCCAGCGTTAGAAAATAATTCAAACCAAAGAAAAGTAAAATTCGATTTCAACAATAAGGCATAAAATGTGCACAATTTCAATAATAATTCACACATGACCATAATGGTCACAAGATAGATAAGTATCAAAATATGATGGCTATACTTACTCACAAACTCAAATAAAAAAAAGAAATTAATGTCGGCCTTTACAACATTTAGTAAATTAATCAAAATCAATGAAATAGAATTAAAATATCAAATTTCACAAGTTCACAACATATGAACTACGTGACTGATTCTAGTCACAAGAGAGGGAGTACAATACAAAACTACACCTAGATTCCAAGATCCAAGGTAAGTAAGAGAACACCTTCAATCATGGCAATCAACGAGTTGTCTAAGACTAAGTCACACAAAACATGAAATCCATCCAACATCACTAAAGATGCCAACAACAAAAATTGCATCCCATTGAAGGGAATTTCAAACTTCACGCAATGACACACATAGTCATACACTAGTGAACATCCACAACCCAAGGTATCTAAACACTTCATTCTCACAACAAAGAGCAATTACCAATTCCCACTTTACAGAAATACACCACTCAAATGGATAACACATTAATACAACATTCACACAATAATTACATGAAATTCTCATTCGTACAAGGTACGAGAACTATCTCAAGTTGCATCACTTGCAAAGAGACAATAATTTACTTAAGCATACAACACACATACACGAGATGTGGAAACAATAATTATCCAAGTGCGTTACTTGCACAAAGTAAGTATACAAGCTTGGGTGCATTACCCGCATCAAAATTAAATTAATCATAAGTGCATTACTTGCACTATATATATATATATATATATATATATATATGTAAGACCATTATGTGTGCATTACTCGCACAACATATTCTTATATAAGACCATTATATGTGCATAACTCGCACAATATATGCAAAGTGAATGACTCGCACATTGCATTACTCACACAAAAGCATAATTATAAATATCATTAATATTAAACTAGCATACATAACTCGCAAGGTTCTACAGTATCAATCAACACCTGCCTGGTCGACAGGTTACTCTTGGTAATTTATCCAAGCAACTTATGTCCTATGTCCATATGGAAGATCCTTAAGACAACTTACCTTGCATTCAATCATAGGGATTACATACTTACAAAAGCATTGCTTAAAACTCAGCTTACTCATAGTCTAATACCTTTGTCGTTGTAGACATCCGTGCTCTCTTATTTACATCCATCTTCGATCCTTTTCTTCCATAAGGATCTTTTTAAAGTTTAACCATTTTTGGTTGTAGGTGATTGTTCTTTCTACTTGTCGTAACTTCATTATTTTACTCTAGCAATCTTATAACTTATTACTTTTGTAACATACTCATTCACCCTTTTATGTTCTCAGAGAAACCTCTTTTCTCACAATATTTCCTACATCATCACTTCATGGTTTTCATCATGTCTTAGCCATCTTGGCTTAGGTTTATACATCAAGATATCTCAACATTCTCTTTAAGAATACAATCTCTAATCCTTGTTTCAACCATGACATTATTCTTGCTGGGAATTCTTATGAAAATGCCACTAAAGCGAGGAGTACTCTCAACTAATATAGTCATACAATGCCTATTCTTCTTCTTGGTTCCCAACTGAATCATCCAAGAATCATCGAGATTCCAACTCATCAAAGGAATCTCTGACCCAACTTTAGGGTGCTGAATCACTCGATGCACCTAGAGATTTAGGTCATCAAACAAGTTCACATTGCAATCTTCAGCGTAGAAGTCTTGAGGCCCGAGTGTTGAACCTAGGGCTCTGATACCAAATGTAAAGGTACACCAACCTTACTAAACATGGAAAAATCAAAGAGTATTCACATTACCAATTAAAGATATTGATACAAAATTCATTTCCTCATAAGAATAAAGAAACAATATATATATTTATGTTAATAAGATTGCTTCCAAGCAACTACAATGTCAAATGTAAATGTTTACATCAAGTATTGTTACAACATCTATTTCAATGTCACATATGCAAGTACATATCAATGATTACATCAAGTTCACAAGTTAAATTGCAATTGGCTAAGCAAGCCATACAAAGTAATACAAGAAATGTATATGTAAATATAAATCCTCAGTGCTCGACCGCCATGACACTGCTTTGTCTTCCGCAAAGCTGAGACCAAGAGTGGGTCCAAGAGCCTTTTCTGCCGATCCACGAAGTATAAATACTTCCCCATATTTCTTCTTAGCTTGAAGAAAACTTTGACCCTACGCGAGGAGCCTAGCAACCTGGAACGGAGAAGCAGGAGGGAACTCTCGATGTAAGCCTGATGCCTATATGCAATCTTAATCTAGAATGACATATTTCTTGCATGCAGGATGTGGCAGAGACTAATATCAATAATATCTAGGCTTTTTAAAATACCATATATTTCATTGGTGCATATGCTTGTCCAAGCAACAAAAATAACAAAAGTGATAGTTTCGAAAAGGAATCGTCTCTAGATATCCACACTCGACATCCTGTCCTGGAAGTGGTTTCATAGAAGAATAAATATAACATAATTTCTCGAAAGTTTTTTAAAATATCTATCTACAAGATGGAAACATATGTATCAATATATCTTTCCATTTGCAAAATAATTTTCCTACTCAATAAGCAATACAGAGTTATATTTTCCTATACTCAAAGGGAGTTCTTTCTAAATTAGATGGAGATATAATATTCACTTTTGAAAAATAATCTTGCTTATTACGTATATGCATATATACACACACAAATATATATATATATATAGATATTTAAATAGATTTATAGATAAATATTCATATAATTATCATTTAAAGATCAGAGATAATTATAACTCAAAAAATATGTCATTTAAATGTACAATACATTACATTGCAATACAAAGCCTGAATGAATAAATCTTCAAACACCACATATATATATTTACATAAATATTCAGAAGTTTATCAATAAAATACAACAGATGTATTAACTGATTCCCAAATAAAAAAAAGAATCTTATGCAACAACATATACAGTGGATTATATATATATATATATATATATATATAACTTCAAATTTAAAAATTCCAAGTATCCAATTCATAGCCTACGCATGCCTCACATTTTAAGCATTCAAACTGCATATGTATATCTAAATTCAAGCCAAGGATAGAGGTATTGGTGTTCCCCTTTAGGCGACTATTGTGGAAAAGGAAGCGAAGGTTGCAATATGTGCACAAAGCGTTTGGTAAAAAAAAAACTTCAACCACTTTCAACCAAAAATAGTCCCATAAGCAGGCGTCGATTTTACACAACAAGTTCTAATTAAAATCAAATTCCAATAATGAATACTAATTCAAAGGAATCAATGCAATTTTTCAGGTTTAATATAGTTCAAAACATTGTATGCAAGGAATGTCCCATGACTTGGGGAAAAGGGAGACGCCAGAGACGAGCTTTTGTTAATCAGAGATAAAAATTTAAGTTTTAAGCATTGAACTAAATTCAATGGTATAAAGGCACGAATTTACAAGTTTAAATACTGAGAAATTAAAGTTTGGCATTCAACAGAGAGAGCTTTTAAAGTTTAAAGCTTTAAGTCATAGAAAAAGGAAGGGGATAACTGCTCCCCATGGACACAACCTTTGTGGGGAGGGCAACTGTGGCCTGTGGAGAGGTCGTTGACCTCTCCACAATGAACCCCTCTGAGCAGCTACAACTGCTTTTAAAAAAAAACTTATTTAATATATTATTAATATAAAATTTAAAACAATATAAATATTTAAAAGCCGTGTTTTCTTCATTTGATGGTTTAAAAATAGTAATACAATCAGCTAAAATATTGGTTGCAAACAACAGAGGTTATATATTTATAGATATATATATATGTGTGTGTATTATGTAGAAAGATATATACATATATATTTATGAATATATTTTCTATATATTTGTATACATATATTTACTCAGAAATTATGAGACATGTATATGTTTCTACAAAAAAAAAAGTTTAATTGAGTTTTCGACAGGAAAACAAATTCTGATTGAGATTTCTACAGAAATACAATATACCATTTCAAAGCAATATTCTTCTGAAAGTAAATTAAATAAAAAAAAATGATTTATTCATACGCACATCTGGAATAGAAATTTCATGAAAATAAATAATTAAAAACCTAGATTCCAACGCTAATCTGATAAATTTGCTCTGATTCAGTTGGTCTTTCTTGTTCTACTCTTCTTTTCCCAATTTCACCCAAATCAACCGTTCTTGCTTGCTTCAATTTTTGTTTTCAGAAAGATAAATGATGAATGATGAAAGAAAATAATAAACTTTAGAATGCCTTCTCTTGTTGAGTATTCAAGAGTTTTATAAACTTTTATTTACTTTTTTCAGCTTTATTTTTCTTTGTTTTTCTATTTTTTTTAATCATCTTTGCTCATATTTTCCTGTTTTTATTGTTTTCTATTTTATCATTTTGCTTTCAAAAATCTTCCTATATTTCATTTTATTCTAAGTTTTCTAATAAATCTGATTTTAAAATAAAGCAAGATTAGTTTTCTATGCACACATTGTCCACAATTTAACAAAATAAATAACATCTTAATCTTCAAATAAAACATCAACTAAAATGTATACTAAACTAATTATTTTTATTTCTAAACATTTAATTTACTACTTAATTAATTTTAAATAACATTGCAAAGTAAAACAATTAATTAATTAATTAATTAACCTCCTAAATGCAATTTAATATGATTACTAAGTGGTGTGTGTGTGCGAGAGAATCTGTTCCAACTTAACCCTGCCAGGTGGCTAACCTCCTCTACCTCAACCACACTCTTGGTCTTCGACAAACCTGCATCTCATATAAAATCAGGCACCCATTGATAGATTAGTGTCCAAAATATAAATCAAAGAAAATACATATCATTCTAATACATCATTCTCTATGTTACATCTTAATAATCATCACATTTCATTTTATTGAAATAAAATATCATCCATTGCATTTCATCTTTCAAATAAAATAATCATTCACCTAATTCTTATTCAAACTTCACAACAATTATTCTACCACACACATTTATTCATGTTCCAGTTCCACTTATAGTAAAATCAAGCAGTACCAAAGTTTGAGACGTGACAATGTCAAAAAAATATACAACCTATAAACTACAACCAAGCTCCTTGTATCAAACGTGTCAATGAAGTACATACATATCCAGGAACTCCCACTGCATAGGTAATGTCAAAGCATATCTAGTCTAACAATCAACACTACATATCAAGGTGTGATAAGTAAATCAAAGCATGAAGTACCAAGAACAATAACAATGATCCACACATGCAACCCAAATAGCTACATAATCTCTCACAACATGTTGGCACCATTCTCCCCAAACCATGAACATCAAGGAAGAAACCACGAAGAGAGAAATCCTATAAACCATAATGTCCTCCTACCAACACCTCAAAAGTGTACTGCTGTGTCAAGTATGATCTCCTGACAACCCCAAATGAAAAGCCTCAACAACACCCATAACACTCAATCTCATAGATCAAGTACAACATATGAATCAATGTAAATTCCAAACATAGATCTAAGCCTCTCTAATCAAGAAGATCAAACTCATAGTAACCATCCCCAAAATTGGAAATCATCCCATAAACCATCTCCTAACAATCCTCATCAAGGATGATATCATAAACTCAAATGCACAAGGAGATAACCATGCCATAACATCTCTCAAAATGAATTCTCTAGAACTAACTATCCATAGGTCAAGATCCATATCTATGAAAGATAAAGAATATAAAATCATGCTAGACAATCCTCAAATGAGTCTCCATAATCAATCACCATGAATCAACTCAATCCCATGAAAATCAAAGCACAAAACATAACACATTTGAAAGATATAATGGGAAAATACCTCTCAGATAATAAGATGTCGAGTAGACCAAGAGTGGGGAATGAGAATGCTCCTCCAGGATAACCAAGTTATCATGAATCACTCTAAGAAAAATCTCCTCTATCGGTCCATCATGAACTCACGTCCATATCCAGGTGAAAGCTCCTCGGTCTTCCTACTGAAACCTCCAAAGAGTAACCGTCTCAAGCAAGTGTCTCTAATCACAAGAGAACTTCAACCATCAAATATATCTCTAAATATCCACGAGTACTTGTAACTAATCAATACATGCCAAAATACAAATGCAACATAGCACCATAATGAAGTAATCAATCAAATGATCAATATTCTAATTACAAAGAGAACTATACACTATCAATTTCAAAGCTTCAACCACAAAATCAAAAACCTATCATGACAACGTGATCTAACCATCTCCTCCTAGGAGATCACATGCACCATAACATACATGCATACATCCTGGTCTCAAGAGAATACATATCATGCCAAAACTCTAAGCTAGCATCAAGAGTAAACCATGACATAATATCAAACATACTCTAAACCAAGAAATCATATCTCCAATCACATGAAGATAACCATCACCAATGATGCATCCATGTCACTGCCAACAAATCCCACTGAACCGTGATACAAGCTACACATGGCATCATGACTACCATCATCTCCATGAAGATAATCCAGGTCTACACACACTCAACTATAATGTCAGTAACATACAAGTAAACCAAGGTCTCTAAGCCAATAAGATACATACAACCGCCATCAAAACATCACAAACCAATCCAACACCGCCAAGTCATCACTGTCAAAATCTCCCACTAAAAGTGTATAACCAATGAATGTAACAAGCTATCATGACATTGTGGTCAAAGCATATGCTACAAGTCCCATGAAATGACTAATCAAGTACTCAAATCATCCATCCTCTCAATCCCGAAACAACAAACCAATGCACAAATGGCCACAAACAAGGCCAACTAATGAAATTTGCAACAACAATGAATCAAACTTGGTGGATATAGATAGTTCACATCCGAGTCATCCCAGTACAAATGAATGAGTGGCCAACCCACACATCTGCATAACTCGTAGATCCAACCACTTAAACATGCAAACTCATCATCACATTAGTAACTGCAAACCAAGATATAAAAGAAGATAACCATGTAGCCAATTGACTCAAACACCAAATCAACCTTAGATCTGATTTTCCAAACATTTCCACAAACAAGTAATCATAGCCAAGGAACCAAATAAGTATCAAGAAGATAAGTACAATCTCCTAACATCGAACCATATCACCACTAGACACCACATACATGATCATGTCATGCCAATACATCAAATATACCTGTATACCCATGACACCATAACCATAGTCGTCTTTGTACCTGCACTCAACTATCACCCATACAAGACTCCAAGTCTCAAACCATGTCCAACCATATCCTCAAAACCGAAGATAACTTGTGTACTTGTCACCATCAAAGTACCGACTTTGAAAAATGCCTGTAAAATTGTACCAGGAAGTGCCAATCTGATGATCACTTGTAGCATCATAAATAGCATATAAAAACATGTACTCCCTCAAGGTTTCGCCTCTTGACTTGTCTAGATGCACAGACAATCACACCCCTGAATTTCAGGCTCCTACAAGCAATCAAATAAGTACCAAGCTCAACCTATTCCTCAACCTAATGAACAATCTTAACCACTGTGTAGTACACTACAAATGCTCTCCAACGCCTCTTCGAAATAAAAAATTTGATTCCAAATGCAAAATTTATGACTAGAACCGTGCAAACGAGAACATCTGGCTTCTAGGCTCCAAAAACATGTGAAAATGGAAAAATCAAGAAACCACACCTATACCACTGTGTAGTGCTTGGAACTGGCTTTCCAACGACTACAAGAAGTCAAAAATTTAACATATTGGGCAAAAGTTATGCAAATTTGAAAAAAAACTGTTGTAAAAAGGACTCTTGGTGGCTCCATCGGTGGCAGTGGCACCTGGGCGGTGTGTGGGTGGAAGAGTGGTGGCGAAATCCAATTTAATTTAATTTTTCAAAATAAAAATTTTCCCCCTCCCCCCATATGGCGGACTTGACCTAACATTTAAATGTGATTTAATTTTCAAAATAAAAACTTATACTCGGGCCCTTATGCCTCCCAGACCTGACCCCCTCATCAATTCTAGCTTATATTATTTGAAGTCTGGTTTAAACCACTTTCATCGATGGACTTTAAAAGTTACTAAAAGCAATTTAAAAAATTTTATTCAAAAAACTATGGCGGATGTATTTGTTTCGCTGGCGGCATAAAGCCTTGCCGGCGACCGATAAAGCCAGTCGGGCTGACAAGCCCGTACCGACCTATCATGTCGCGACAGAGAGCTGGGATGATTGGTACGGGGAGGTACAAGGAAGTCTACAAACTTCCCCCACCTCTAATATTTGTAATTTTTTTAATTTAATTTAATTTAAAAAATTTCTAACCTTGCCTTTTTGTTTATTTTGAAGGGTTTATAAAATATTTTCCAAAGGCCCGACGATAATTTTTTCTTGTAGAATTTTTAAAAATGGAAACCCTTATTTTTATTTATTTATTATTTTCTGCACATGGGTCAAATGGGCAAATTGGCCTTTTTGCTAAAAAAAGTTTTTCCTTTTTTTCAATCTTTCCAAAATAAGTTGAATTTTACGTCAAAATTTGTCTCTTGACCAACCTGAATCCAACCATGAGGTCCATTTTGTCTCAAGAGGTCATCTATGAAATTTGCCCCTTATATTCAAACTCAAACCAAGAAACCCCTTTTCACCCAAATTTTGAAAACTTCAGATTTGCAATAAACCCAACAAATCTTGACAACCCAAAAGCCCAAATCTGCATACAAACACCTGCAACATGTGTTCCATATCTTGTAATGCCTCAAACCCTACATGCATGTCCATGGCTTCAATTTTGCAAAAAACTCTCAAACTAGGGTTATAAAAAAAATTCTTCAACCATGAAAGCTCTGATACCACTTGTTAGGAAATCTTGCATTTAACCCATGAATCTTACTTGATCTCCCTTTCCTTTTGTAACTTGGAATCTCAATATAATTGACTTGAATATCCATATAAGCTGGACATTCCATGATGTAATGTCATTTCGTCTCTACAAGCTCTAAAGTACAAAACCTGCATATCCTATCAACCCATTATTCTTTAGGTGTTGTCCATCTACTAGTTTCACATCTTAGCTGGTGTGAACTAGTTCTTAGCTGAGCAATTAACATTTTCACTTTCCATTTTATTTCTGCACCTATATAGTTTTGTTTAGTATGGTCATATGAGGGATCAAAGTGCTTGATGTAATACTCCCTTCTCCTTGATAACTCCCTAGCCCACATGCTTTCTTTAACTTTTTGTTGCACACACATTTTGATTTCCTTAATGTTATTTGGGCAATTATCTATGCTGATACCCCACTTGCTCAACCACTTGTTATTTTGTTTCATCCACGTGCTCTTCCTTCTATTTAATTTCTCTGCCGCTGCCATTTTAGGCCAACATGACACCTCCATGTTTTCTAGCCTCTTTAGATAACTTAGTAAACGAATCATAGTCGATGTCTCCAAAGGTAAGGCCCCAACCTCTGCTAGGACAATCTCATAGGGAACAAACAATTTTGTTTTGAGGCTACTTGTGATTAAATGTTTTTGTAGTCTTTCAATTTGTCTCCACTTCATTGCTGAGGTATTTCCACCTCAAACTTCACACCCATAGAGAACCACCAGCACCACTAGCAACCCAAAAAGAGTTTTTGATGCAGGAGCATCCAGTGGTGTAAGGGAAATCTTGCATCACCCAAAAATAGTTAAATTTCAAGTTTCTCAAATTTTAGATGTTTTTTACATTTTTGGATACCTTTTTCGTCATAATGAAATTGCCAATTTATAGTTTTTATTTTCGGTTCCTGGGTTGAAAAATATTGCAGTTTTAGTTTCCCAGATTTGCACCTGAAAATCTTCCGAGTTAGATTTGAGGCACTTAGCGCTCCCGGATTGGCCCCAAAACTTGTTGAAATCAGCATATTTTGAGCCATTATTGACTTGAGAGACCCCTTTCCAACGGTTCAAACGGTTCATGAATCAGAGTCCCGGATCAAAAGTTATGGCCCCGGGAAGTTGGCGCACTTTCTAGAAGATACAATTACAAATGCTCTTTTGAAATTTGAACTTCATGTTGTAAATTTTTGATGCCAAACCACCTAAACTAAAATTTGAATGTTGTTTTGGCTCCAAACTAATGAGAGCTCTATTTATGGGCAGGTTTCTAATTTTTGGGTAACTTTTTTGAGG